>JASPKZ010001759.1:0-104588 GCA_030220185.1 Diploptera punctata
CAACCAACCAAATTTGTCATTTACTTCATCACTATAACTTTCCAGTAGATAGAATTATTTAAATTTGTATACTGATTACACTGTTGGGGCTGGTACTGTGTATGTTGTGAAGTCTTTATAATAAGGGGTGTGCATTCACTTCTTTCTCATAGAATAATGGCTAGACTTTTACATTTGTTTATTTTCATGACCATATCTGTGTACTATGTAATGGGTGTTAAGTTAAAAGGGACTAAGGGTCGAATGTTTGAACGCATTAGACAGTAAAAGGCGTTCTCTGCTGATAAAGTTTTATTCAAACACATTTTTCTTACTCAGAAATCTATTCACGCAGTAATAATTGTAAAGCTACCTGACAAGGTACCTTAAGATCGTAGCTCAAGATATAAACTTATGTGAAAATCCCGAAGGGAACCGATGGTAACCGATGTAGTTTGAAACTTATCCAAGATGTCGGACCTTGAAGACTTCGATCATGTTTTCGGTATACGCAGAGAAGAGGAATTTGATAGAGTCTACCAAAGAATTCAACTGGAAGAACAGGAGAATCGGCGTAATATTGCGTGTCGCAGACGTGTTTGTATATGGTATTATTTGCGGGATACAAGCATAAATGCATTCTTCTATAGCAGACGAAAATAACGGAAGTGGTTTTATCGCTGAGAATTCTGGGTAATTCATTGCCAATATTACGAAAACGTCAACATTCATGCATGACTGGTTAAGGCGGCCGTTAATTCGATCTCAGCTCACCAGTGATTGGAAGAATTAGAGTGATTGGAAGTAATTTGAGTAGAGAGTAATGTATTTGCATACAACCCTAAATGAGTTATCATGCCAAGCATGTTTGAAAAATAAAATACCATTTTTTCATAAAGGTACAATTTTGGACTTAAAGCATTTTATACAACAAATACACATACGAATATCATGGAAATGGAGCTATTTTTGTATATTAATATTGAATGTACCATGAAACATATTAAAAAATATATTTTAATCTAATTATTTTTGTCAATTGGCAATAATTTGGGCTTTTTAGAAGCCCTACTGGCTTTTAAAAGTAATGTTTAAATTCCCAATAAATGTCTTCTTAACTAAGAAGCCGCCATTTGCATAGATAGAAGCCAAGGTTTCAAGCATTTGGTGCACAGGAATTATAACGTACGTAAGAGAAAAATTTGCATCTAGATTGGAACTCGCCCCGATAGTTCTGTTGGTAGAGCGTTTGGTACGGAAAACCAAAGGTCCCGGGTTCGAGTCTCTCGGGCTGGGCGAAAATTTTCTCTTCAAATTTAAATCTTATTTTAGTTAAAATGTTTAATTGTTCAATCATTTTTACACCCATTGTAAAATGTCAGCATATCAATACGGTTAATTTAAATGTTAAAGTACAGAGATAGGGACTGGCAGAAATCTGGCATTAGTGTGATCACTTGCAATTGTTAATGACATTTATGTGATGAAATAATGTATTCACTAGTTAGTTAAGCAAATGATGTTAAAATTGTGATACAATTTTCAGGTGGGTAAACCAGCAACTTTCACAGTAGATGCTTCTGAGGCAGGAGAAGGAACACTAGAATTGGTAGTGAGTACAGATAAATCAACAGTGAAAGCAGAAGTTGTTGCTTGTTCCAGAGGTCTCTATGATGTGACTTTGTTCCACATGAACCAGTGCCTCACTTTGTTAATATTTCATTCAACGAAGAAGATGTACCAGGTATATGAAGCACATATTTCGAATTAATCTTACATTTGTCTCAACAGTATTTTTCAAAGGGAAGGAATAAATGCAGTTTTTTATGTATTTTAATTTTTTTATCTACCATTATAAAAGTAAATTCTGGTGGATAAGAATGTTTCAACAGTTTATTTCAAAGCAAAGGAACCATAAACGATGCTAGCCAGCAATCCGCCAAAGTTCCTCCAATGACTCAGTGGGTTGCTTCCAGGAAACCAAAGCTTTTGGGTTCTAGGGGAGATATGGTTACAAAGCTGAAACTTAAAGGAATTAACAGAAGGGCATCACCAGGAGTGGAGCCTGCAGCTTAATTTGACCCAACACAGGAAACCTCACCAGGCCCAGACACCAGGAGGATTGACAGATTGAGAGCTCTTTCTTGATTCGGTGGGTGGTGATACATGGCTGTTCTTACTTGGTGGAGTGATTTGTCTGGTTAATTCTGATAACAAACGAGACTTTATCTAGCTGTTAGATTCTTTTTATCTGCCATTATAAAAGTAAATTCTGGTGGATAAGAATATTTAAATTTTTATCAGATTTGTCCTTCAGTGAGAAGTGTTAAATTAATAATGAAAACATCAAAAGAAACTCTTTATAAAGTAGTGTTCAAATTCCCAATAATGTCTTCTTATAGTATGTTACTTCAATAACAATTTGAAAAATTTTTAATGTATTTCATCATTTTGAAAATTAATTGTGTGTATCACTTTGTCCTTGAGGCAATCCTCTAATGAGGAAAGTTATATATAATAATAAGCAGTCATTTGTGTGATCGAGCATAGGCTTGTAGCATTTGGAAATTAATAATGTAAAAGAGAAAAAATTGTGTTTAGTTTGGAGTGGTCAGGTAGCTCAGGGGTAGAGCATTGGCCTAGAAAGCAAAAAGTCCTGGGTTCAAACCCCAGTCTGAGTGTATAATTTTTCTCTTCAAATATAATTTTATCAGAATATTTGTTTTTCCCATGTAAAATTAGATAAATTAAACATACAATATATAAAATTAGTTATAGAGGAGTCTATCAAGTTTTTAACAATAGTATTTTTAAAAATATCAAATTATATTATACAGCTATAATTAAAAATAAGAGAAAACAGACCCAGAAGAAATTAAAGAGCCAGATGAATAGATTATGTCAAAGGGAATCTTAAAAGAAGAGAAAAGTAACAAATTGTTACACTTATAGTATACATTCTCATTAACTTCTCACCTGATATTTTATATTCATTTTTAGATTGGTTTGAGAGTATTATTCTCCATCCTCAGTATTTTTTTGGCCATTGTTTTGTCATGATGATTCACTGTTTCTTCCTATATCTGTTGGTAGGCCAATGAACCTCCAAATACAATCATATTCCTGGGAATTTCAAAATTCATCAATTTCTCGTTATTTTTTTTAATGCAGATTTTTTTATCACACTGTGAGTTCTTTACATTTTTTTTTCTTTTTGTTTCATTAATTTAGCCTTTCTTTTAGTTTGATGTTTTTCTGACCAAGCATGAGCAGTCACAATTATATAACTTTTTTTTTATCTTTTTAGGCAGTCCATTTAAATGTGAAATATTAGAACTGGGTGTAAAGGAGATGAGACAGATGCAGCGTAAAGAATCTCGAATGGTCACAGTACGAGGAGAAGGATTAAAAGATGTAGTTGTAGGATCAACAGCATTTTTTGATGTGGATCCAAAAGGAATGGATGGCCGTATTGATATGGAAGTTGTTGGTATGTGAAACATTTTTGTTATTCTGTTAATTATGTATAAAAACTTTTGATGCTGAAAATAATCTTTGAAATTAAAATATCTTATATACTGAAAAGTTAACTTTCCATGCTCTATTGATTTATGATCAACTTGAATTAAAAATGTAAGTTATTGATAGATTCCAGAATCCGACCATAAGTGTGAGAAAATATATTTATTCTATTATGAAAAGAAAATTAATGCTTGAACTAGGACTTGAACACCGGACCTCTGGTTCTACGCACCAGCATACTATCCATTATACCATTCAAGACACATTAACAAACATTTACATCTTTCTTCATATACAATTTCCCAATTGTCTGAAGGCAGATAAATGGCGCTACCAATAGCCAGCTTTACTGTTTGAAAAGGTAGTGTAAAATTCTCATTAAAAATACTTCTTGAATAGAAGCCAGCTATTGGTAGTGCCATCTACCTGCCTTCAGACGATTTGAGAATTGTATATGTGGAAAGAAATATTAACGTATTGTGAATAGCATATTGGTACATAGAACCAGAGGTCCAGGATTCAAGTTCCGGTTCTAGCATTAATTTTTCTTTTCAAAATAAGATTGTCCAATATTGGAGAATATTAATGTTTAAATATAACATATTTATTCTAATTTAGTAGATAATAAGAAATGTAAATTATATTTGTTAAAATCCCATTACTTTTTTTTTATAAAAACCCCAGTCCATTTCAGATGTAGGCCATTATGATGTTTTAAGTGAAGAACAAGTTAACACAACTAAAGAGAAACATTTCTACTTGAATCGGGATTTGAACCCAAGACCTCCAGTTTTATACATTGGCACTCTATCATCGAGCTATTGGGCCAACTACAGGAGCAAGCAAAAATTTCTCTCTCTTTAATCCCCACATCCCCATAGTACTAAAACTTGATTGATAATACATTAGGGTTGCTTCTAAATCAAGAAGACATTATAATGGAATCAAGCTGTGCTATATGCTAATTATGAATGTAATAAGGAAAAGAATGTAGATCAAAAATGAGGTGGGAAAATAATATTAATATTGATTTGAGGGAGGTAAATTATACAGGAGATGATTGGAGAGCATTAGCTCAGGATAGAGATGACAGAGAGCTTATCTCCACATGGTCATGAACCTACGGGTTCAATAGTACCAGTGAGTGAGTTAGGTAATATAGAAATTAATATGCACAAACAGATGATAAAAATTTTTAAATTACATCTCATCTCTTACTTTATCTTCTATTTAAAACCGGTTTCTGAGAAACTAATAATTCTCCATCGTCAGTTTGTACTAGACTGATGTTTTGTCCAAAGGTGGTCTTAAAAAGACAACGAAATATGAGGTGAAGTACAATTTTTAAACATTAATTATAGTGTTACTTCATACAGACAGATGAATTTTTTAATGTTATATTTTAATATTAATACTGTCCAATACTGAACAATATTATTTGAAAAGAAAAATTAATGCTTGAACCGGGACTTAAACCCCAGACCTCTGTTTCTGTGGATAGCATACTGGTGCATAGAACCAGAGGTCTGGGTTCAAGTCCCAGTTCAAGCATTAATTTTTCTTTTAAATTCATTGGAGAACATTTTTTTTTTAAACTCACCTCATAAATTTTGTGCTTTTCACAGTTTCAATCGTAATCTCACCCATCCTCAGTCACAACTCCGACTGATGAAATTCTTCGACCATTGACTTTGTGAAAAGCACAACATTTATGAGGTGTGTTTTTCAAAAAATATTCTCCGATGAATTTAAATGATTATACCTCATAAAAAAATTTTTCTCTTTATCATTGAGATACCTCATAATGTTTACTTTCCAAAATTATTTAATATAGTTAATTTTTCTTTTCAAAATAATATTGTTTAGAAAAATGAGTTATCTATATATACGAGGGTTGGGGCATAAGTCATGGCAACTATTTTTTTTTGTGAGAATTTGAGCTGGGTGAAAAATCTGAAATATACATATGAAAGAACAAGGGATAAACAACATTTAAGGAATTTAACAACATTCCAACATTTTGCTGCTTATGTTTATTAAGGTAATTGTCATATCAATACAGTTTTCATGTTCCAGAATCATTACATCACAC
Source organism: Diploptera punctata (assembly GCA_030220185.1). NCBI lineage: Eukaryota > Metazoa > Arthropoda > Insecta > Blattodea > Blaberidae > Diploptera > Diploptera punctata. Next base: position 5,594 of record JASPKZ010001759.1, read on the forward strand.
CTTTTTATTTTTTTCACTCTCTTTTTTTACTCTCTTCCTTACTCACTAATTCACTCTCTCTCATTCTACAGATCTCAAAGTAGTCTCCTGCAATGTTCACAACACGCTGCCAATAATGTGGGAGGTGCCGAATACCATCTGCTTCACCATTTTCTTTACCATGTGTGAATCTGGTCATCTGTTGTTGAACAGCATTTGTAATGTCCATTCGTGTCCCAAACCATAAAAAAAATAGAGTGAAAAAAATAAAAAGGTGTGATGTAATGATTCTGGAACATGAAAACTGTATTGATATGACAATTACCTTAATAAACATAAGAAGCAAAATGTTGGCATGTTGTTAAATTCCTTAAATTTCAATTATCCCTTGTTCTTTCATATGTATATTTTAGATTTTCAACGCATGCTCAAATTCTCACAAAAAATAGTTGCCATAACTTATGCCAACCCTGGTATTAATATTGTTTATTTTTTATTTCACTCACCTCATACTTCATAACTCCCTTGCAAACCCAGGTTTTGTCACATCATTTGTGACATTCTCAATGCTGTGTCATGTTCACAACTGACGTCCAAGGCCTTCTATCCTGCAGTCTGACCTCCATGCCATCTGATTTGGGAAAAAATTTACATATGCAAGAATGAAAATAAAAAAAAAAAGTAAAGTGATCCCACAACAGGCCCAAAGGCCCTTGGGGTAATAGGAGGTTAAGGCTCCCACTTTTTCTAGACAATTGGCACTTTGTCAGCCGTGTTGTCAGCCCTGCGTGACGGCCGCCTTTACCCCCAGAACAAGCATCTGGTACTCATTTCCATTAGAGGCTGAGTCGACCCCAGGGCCATAGTGCCGCCAGAGGGTTTGGGTCAGTTTAAAAATCCTGACCCCAATGGGACTTGAACCCTCGACCCTCCGGCTTGTAGCTCAGTGCCTTAACCACTACGCTATGGCATGCCCCAAGAATGAAAATACAACTATGAATTTTGAAATACCCAGTTATAAGGAGAGAGGACTGATTTGGAAGTTCGTCGGTCAGCCATCAGATGGCATGGAGGTCAGTCTGCAGGATAGAAGGCCATTGGACGTCAGTTGTGAACGTGACACAGCGTTGAGAATGTCACAAATGATGTGACGAAACCCTGGGTTTGCGAGGAGTTATGAAGTATGAGGTGAGTGAAATAAAAAATAAACAATATTAAAAAACCTCATAGTGTTATTTCCTATCTACGTAACTTAATAAACCTGGTATTAATATTGTTTATTTTTTATTATTTCACTCACCTCATACTTCATAATTCATAGCAGACCCTGGGTTTCTTCACATCTTTTGTGACATTCTCAATGCTGCGTCACGTTCACAACTGACGTCCAACGGCCTTCTATCCTGTTTACCTAAAAGTAATCATGGGCCACTACTGATTCATTTGTACATGTTTAGTCCCAGTGTTTGTGTGGAACATGATGCAGTAACGACTACTTCAGTCTAGTGATTTTTGCTTAATAGAGCCTTGTTACAAAAAGCTGTTCATCCACAAATGAATGTCCTTTTAAGTATAGTCTTCTTACACAACTGATTCTACTAATGGAAATCTCTATTAAAAATTTAATTTAATTTTGTTTATGTTTTAGGTCCTGATGGCTCACACGTACCTTGTTATGTAAAAAAACTAGCTTCAGGTTTATATAGAGCTGAGTACAGACCTCAACAGGTTGGACTCCATAGTATTTCAGTATTTCATCAAGAGCAACCAATAAGTAAACAACCTTTCACAGTAGAAGTATTTGATCCAAGACAAGTGAAAATTATTGAAATGGAAGAAGCTTTTTGTCATAGAGCAGCAAGTTTCAAAGGTTTGTTTCATTTTATTTTTTCTTTCAAAGAAATTATAGAGTAGTGTTCTAAAAAGATAGACAAAAATATATTAATGAATTAATACATTTATTAAAAAATATATTATTTAAGAAAAATTGTATCACCTCACCTCCTCACCAAAATGGTCAGAAAAACATAAATTCAAAAGAAATACTAAATTAATAAAACAAGTTGAAAATCTAAATAGCTTATAGTTTGGAAAAAAAAAATCGACATAAAAAAATTAGAAAATTCCTGGGAAAGTGATTTAATTTTGAGATTCTTTAGCCTACCAACAGAGGGAGCAGGAGTCAGCTTTTAAAGATGACTTAACAATGGTCATGAAAGTACTGAAGGTGGAATCTAATCAGGTCCCAAAAATGGTCTAATGAGAAGAAGAATATGAGGTGAGGTGATACAGTTTTCTTAAGTAAATAATATCTCATAATGTTAATTCCTAAAAAGTAAAAAAAAATATTAAACAATTTTTTTTTTTTGGAATAGTAAAAACTGTCTGGCATATTGCCAGGTTGAGGGATGAGGCAAGAGATAAACCCCCAATTATTGAAGGTTTGTGATATACAAAGATGCCATGACCATGCCGGTTGGATCTTTTGAAGGGCAGATGAAATTAAATGGAACAAAATGGATGCCATGAGTACGATGAAGTGATAGAATGAAGTTTTTGGCAGGGGAAGATGGGAGAAACTCCAATAAAATCCTCCCATGGCTTCAATTCTCCTGCCAAAACTCTAAATGGAGTACCAAGACGCAAAGATGCACAGGTGGAAGGCATAGAGCCACCTTCTTGGAAAGTATATATATCGTCATCATCCCTAAAAAAACTCCAAGCGTGACAGGCCTAGAAGGCACTTGGCTGACCAGCTGGCTGCTGGCCTCACACACATGTGTTAATCACAGAGGTAGACGATCATCTAGCCAGTGTAGGGGTGACATGTAGTCAGCATGTCGGATTCCCCAGCCGTTATATCTGGTATTCTCAACCTGGAGTCGCTACTTATTGTAGCTACCCAAACGCCTCACGATTCTGGGTGGGCACCGGTCCCATACTGGCCGAAATTCCATGAGAAAAATTTCTTCCCCCATGGGGACTCGAACCAGCGCAAGTCCTGCAGCTCTGTGCCAAGGCTTCTTGCCTTAACCAATGCATGGGACCCCTAGAATAACTGTTACGGTCAAATGAAATGCTGGTGTTCTCTTCCTTAGACAATTCATTGATCTCTTGACAAGTGGTTTGATACCAAGTGAAGGCTTTAGGGACCTTTGTTCTATGTATTCTCTTAACATGTTCATGCAAATTCCTGTGCTGATCATGAATGTAGTTGAAGATTGGTGTCACAATATTTATATTCATTAGTAATAATTAATTTTAGACTTGACATATTACCTCATAAATTGTTGTGTTCTTGAGAACATATTTCACTATGCGTCCATATCATTGTCAACTCATTCAGAATCTGAACAAGCTGACGATGATATGCATGCATATTGAAACATATATTCTCAAGAAACACAACAATTTATGAGATAAGATGTCAAGACTTAAATTATTTATTAAGAAAACCTCGTAATGTTATTTCCTATTGTAATTAATTATTATATTCATTAGTTTCCTGATCCCATTTGGTGGTGTGTGTGTGTGTGTGTGTGTGTGTGTGTGTGTATCCTCTCATTTGCAGTTTTTCAAACATTGTAAATAAATAACAATTACAGTTGAGAACAAACTTACAATTAGTAAAAGTTAAGTAACAACCATGATGTCTAAAAATTGGTAAGTTATATAAAAAAAAACAAAATGGAAAGTTATTTTTATTGGCTTTCAAAATAATTATTCTCTGCTGCCTCGCAATACATTTTTGACAACTTTCTTATAAGCTTTTGGAACTGTCAGTAAAGATCATTTTACAATTTAAGGAAACTTTTATCACTCACCTCATTTTTTTTTCTTCTTAGACTAGTTTCAAAACCTTCTTCAGTTGCATCATCAATATTTTCATGACCCTTTCTTTCGATATATTCTTTTTCTTCTTAGACTAGTTTCAAAACCTTCTTCAGTTCCATCGACAGTATTTTCAGGACGGTTGTTTTGTCGACAAAACAGTGGTCGTGAAAATACTGACAATGGAACCAAAGTAGGTTTTGAAATTAGTTTAAGAAGGAAAAGAATGCGAGGTGAATGATAAAAGTTTACCTAAATAAACGATACCTCATAGTGTTAATTCCTAAAAAAGTAATCTTTTACAAATTGATTATGGAACTATATCATATTTTCTTGATATACTTGCACATTTGTAAATATAAAATGTTAATTTGTCTTGAGATTTTTGCTTAAAAATAACATTCTTCATGTGTAAGTATAAAGAAAATGTTACATATAAATAAATTCATAGCAGAAATAATCTACCGATAGTTTGAAAATATGTAATTATTACTTTCAGTGGATACATCAGGGGCAGGTCGTGGATGCTATTGGCAAGTGTGCGAGCTGCAGGTCAGGAAGTTAAACATGCCATACATGAACTGGACAGAGGACAATATCAAGTGGTGTATCATCCGAAGTTGGCTGTTCCTCATAGGATTGATCTCAAATACAATGGCTTGCATACAGCTGGTAATCCTCATTTTGCTTACAACAACAAATCATACAGCATTCCGAGATTTTGTACAATGAAAAGACTTACTTATAAAGATTTAATTCAAAATAAATTTAAGGGAAAAACTTATAATTCAACTACTGGAATGCAGTGGTGACTTCTGTCTAAACTAACTAGGGATTCACTAAAAAGATAAAGTGATCCCACTAAAGGTTTAGGAAGCTTATGGGTAGTAAGAGTCACTGTGGTGAACTAGTGGTTGTGCTCTTAGCCTCTGATCCCAAGGGTCATGGGTTTATACCCAGCCGTGGTCAATGGATTTTTTTTAGGATGGAAAAAACTAAGGAGGAAGTCCTCTGGGAGGGACTTTAGGCCATGGGTCTTGAGTCTGAAGATTTTCAGGCTCATAAAAGTTCCTTAAGCCTGAATAAATAGGTCTCTAAGCAAAATTTACTGATCTCAACATCTAGTAATATCTTAATTGTCTGCTAGATGTCTCATTGAGTGTTGCAGTGTTGACTGTATGCCACTCACGACATGTATGGGCAAATAAGGTAACTAAATTAACTTGGTCTATTAACAACTAACAAAGGAGAGGCTATGGCTCAGCATTTGACTATGCCATTATAGATAGATAGATAGATGGGTGTAGGAGGTTGTAAGGCTTCTATCTTTCTAGATAATTGGCACGAGATGTCAGTTGAGTTGTCAGCCCTTTTGATGACAATCATCACTCCCAAAACTTATTATGGGTGCTAAAGGAAGGTTAAGCCAGTTTTAAAAATCCTAACGCTATTCACATTTGACCCATAACTTCCAGCTTGTAGCATATTCCATTAACAAAGTATGCTACGGTGTATCCCCAGGAGATCCTCTAAACCCTTTAACACTCAGAACCTGAGACTTTTGGATTGATTCATTAGTTTCCACCAGAATTTATATTTTTGTGCTTGATGTTCTACCAACAACAAGAAATATGAAAATAAAACCATTTTTCTCTTAGCCATTCATATCTGTCCCTAGACAACTGAATTCAAAGTGTTCATAGAGAGAAAATACATCTCTGTGCTTCTAAATTATTCATGCAGGATAATTCTGCAAAAAAATGCATTGGTGATTAATTCTCTGGATATTAAAGAAACTTGATAAAAACAAATACATATACAGTATTTGTCATCTATCTATAGTATTCTATAGTAATTCTGCCGAGGGCAGGTCTTTCACTGCAATCATGGCATTTTCATGCTATGCCTTGCTGCTTTACCAAGGAACTATAGGTGTGGTAGCTTCCCATTGCTTTTCACACTGGTGAGGGATGATGATGAAAATGGTAAAAGGATGATGGTGATGGCCAGATGATTTTCAGCGACCGTTGAGCCCTAAGCTTCCTGACATTTGTCTTACAGGTGAGGAAAAACCCCAAAAAATCTTACCCAGGAGCCTGTCCTGACTGGGAATCAAATTCGGGCCCGCTGTGTGACGAGGCAGCAGACTACGTTGAGACCACAGTGGTGGGCTATTTGTCAACATCATAATAATTATATTTGAAGAGAAAATTTTTTTTTTGCCCAGACCGAGACTCGAACCTGGGACCTTTGGCTTTCTAGGCCAATGCTCTACCATCTGAGCTACTGGGGCGAGTTCCAATCTAGACGCAAATTTTCTCTTATATATATGTTGTAATTCCCAGCACCAAATACTATGAAGCCTTTTCTTCTATCTTTGCAAATGGTGGCTTCTTAGTTAAGAAGACATTTATCGGAAATTTAAACACTACTTTATAAAGCCAGTAGGGCTTCAATTCATGTTTTTATTATTAATTTAGCACTTCTCACTGAAGGATAAATTATATTTGAAGAAAAAATTTTTGCCCAGACCGAGACTCAAACCCAGGATAAATATAATTTATCCTTCAGTGAGAAGTGTTAAATTAATAATATAAACATGAATCATCATAATTATTAATTTTTTTAACAAATTGAAATTTTGGCAATTTGCCTGAATCACTTGATCCATTCGTTGAACAAGATCATCAATTGACACTTGCTTCCTTCCCTGACCACCTGCATCATGAACATCTGCATGTCCTGCTTCAAAGTTCCTGCACCATTCCTACACTTTACTGTTGCTCATGAAAGTTGAACCATACACATTACTCATTTGTTGATGATTATTGATTTCATTGCACTCCTCAGCATGAAGAAATTGAATTACAGCATTCAATTCACATTTGATGGGAGAGACTTTGTTTTAAGCATGTTTACATGCTCACTGCGCACTCAGAATTGACAAATGTGACATGACTTGATTGATGGGCATACTAGAGACGCTGCACAACACATCTGTACAAAGTTTCATCTGGTTTTCACTGGTTTTAATTTTGCGACTGATCGAACCTTGAAAAAAAATAGCCCTCATAAACAAACTAATTTTTCATCATCATCATCCTGACAAGTCATAGTCTTCGAAGGACTGATACAATCTACTGAAGTTTTCTTTCCACCTACAATGATCTTATCCCATGTGGGGCTGCAAAAGAGTTATTTTTTTAACAGGGAGGAGACTCTCTAATTCTTTCTAGATTGAAAGCTTACAGGAACCAACCTGAACAATTACCCAGCGTCCAATCCCTACCTCCTCATGGTGCATCTATTAACATATTGTTTAAGCAATATTAATTAAAGGGATGGGCTACCCACCAATTAGCACTGGTCTGCTTGGTGGGTTATAGACCGATCCTTTTCTAGTACCAGATCCCTCTTTTTGCTTTCCTATCCAGTCTCCCTTGACTTACCTCTTGTTTTCTTCGATCCTGATGGTATTAGAGTATTCGAGGCTGAAGAGTTTATTTCTGTTTTTCCTATATAATCTTTCTTTTTTATAAGCTTGTCCAGAAACTTTGAAGTGACAGCCCCACTACTGGACTAACCTTTTCCTGGCTAGCAACTAGTTGAAGGAAAAATACATTGCTTTCAAATCTACAATGAAGAAAAACTGGACACCTTTCATTTATGACACTAGCATGACTAAGGACAAACTAATTTTTATAGCAAAATATTTTCTGAAGAATGAGTCATTTTTATATCTTACCTCATAGTAAACACAGGAACTGCAGTTTTCAAAAGGAAACATTCCTTTCATTTTCCACCCACATTATGACTACAGATTTTCGTTGTAATCTCCATCTATAATGCCATCTGGTGTTGATTTGATGAACTTCAAGATCAGGTCCCGTTCATCAGGAATTTCAAAATTCATTGATTTAAATTTGTTCTTCTGAATATATATCTTCTCCCAAACTGACAATTTTAAAGGTTTTTCCAAATGTTTTAGAAGTTTGGCCTATTTTTCAATTTTATGACTCTCCAACAAACTATGTACTGTAATAGCTGATTTTTTAATTTCACCATTTTTAATATTTCTAAAGTGTTCCTTTGTGCGAGTGTCCAAATTCCTTTTTGTTTTTCCTATGTATACTTTATTGCATTTTCTACAACTGATTCGATAAATTGCAGATTTTTTTTTACTATCTGGAGTATTCAATTTCTTATTAGTTAATATTTTATTTTAGGAAGTGATATTTTGAGGTTATTTTAATTAAATTATTTTCAGTCTGATCATCTTACCTCAATATTAATGTTGATTTGTTCTTGAACATGTTTCAATTATATCATAATTATCAGTCTGGGCAAGATGCTGATGATGATTATGATATAATTGAAACATGTTCAAGAACAAATCAACATTAATATTGAGGTAAGATGATCAGACTGAAAATAATTTAATTTAATTCTTATTAGTTATTAATAGATTACTAAGACTAAATTTATTTATTGATGCCAATGTAATATTAAATTTCTTGAAATTTTTTAAAAAATTCTTATGTGTTTCAGGATGATAAGTAATTTTCTTAAATTGACTCATTCTATAAATAAGAACCTCATAATGTTATTTCCCATATTTAACTATGAAAAAATATTTCCTGTTTAATTGCATTAACTATTGCTTACAGATGCTTATCTATGTACGAGGGTCATACTGAAAGTCATGAGCAACATTTTTTTAAACAATCATAATATTTATTTTAGACAAACCAAGTACACCATGTTAATCTACAGACCTTTGTGCTACTTTTCAACATAGTCTCCATTTCTTTGCACACATTTTGTCCAGCGTTCTACAAGCTTGAAAATTCCCTTATGATAGAAGTCCGTTCCAGCTGCTCGAAGACACTGATTCACTGCTTTCCGAATATCCTCCAGCGTCTCGTAGCATTGGCCTCTCATCTGCTCCTTCACAGAACCGAAAAGATGGTAGTCGGAGGGTGCCAAATCGAGACTATAGGGAGGATGTGGAAGAGTTTCCCACCCAAATGTCCTGATCTTCTCCACAGTGGCACGAGCAGTGTGAGGATGCGCATTATTGTGTTGCAGAATGATCTTCCTTCCAGGGCGTTTGTCGTGCAATGCACGACGGAGCTTCACAAGTGTCTGGATATAGCGGGCAGCATTTATGGTTTGTTCAGGTTCAAGAAATTCAACCAGAATGCAATCTTGCGCATCCCAGAAGACGCTGCCCATAACTTTCCCAACAGATTGCACTGTCTTCGCTTTTTTCTTTGATGGCGAATTCAAGTGGTGCCATTCCATACTCTGGCGTTTTGTTTCAGGCTCGTAGCGATGAAACCAGCTTTTGTCACCTGTCACAATACTCGTCAAAAATCATCACCTTCATTTCGAAATCTCTGAAGAAGGTTATGGGTGATGGTTCTTCTCTGAAGTTTGTGGTCTTCACTCAATAAACGTGGAACCCAATGGGCACTAACTTTTCGGTAACCTAAGCTGTGAATAATTTCTTACACTGCACTGTGTCCTACTGCAAGTTTTGTAGCGATTTCATTCACTGTGATACGCCTGTCGTCTCTAATGAGCGCATCAACTCTTTCCTTGTTGCAATCCATGGAGGCAGAGCGTTGGCGACCGCTACGAGACTCATCTTTGATACTCATGTTCCCATCTTTAAAATGTGTCACCCATCTCCTAACACTGCTAGCACCCATGCAGGCATCTCCGTAAGCACATTGAAGTCTTTGGTGAGTATCAATAGCAGATTGTTCCTCTTTAACAAGGAATTCAATGACAGCGCGCTGTCGAAACAAAACATTGATGTCTGCTATTTTGGAAACACTGCATCTGGTCACATGATAGAAGCTATGACGCCACAAAATGGCAATGTTGTGGTATAAAGTCTGTAGATTACGATCCTGCAGTTGTTTTTGTTACATTGTTGAAATTTGAATTTTAACAATGGGTTGCTCACGACTTTCAGTATGACCGTCATATATTTCCACAGTGCATTCATAATTAGTTAGTAGCACAATGTAAATCTTATCATGTCATCTTGGTTCAGAAGCAATCCTATTGTATTGCATATAAAGTTTCACTACTAAAGAGATGTAGGGATTAAAGAAAGATAAATTTCTGCTTGCTCTTGGAGTAGCTCAATAGTAGAGTACCAGTGCTTTAAGTTGGAGGTCTTGGGTTGAAATCCTGGCTCAGGCAAATATTTTTCTTTATTTTTATTTAACTTTTATAGGAATTAATCACTATGAGGTTTAATTTCACCATAAATATTTTTCTCTTTAGTTGTGCTAAAATAGTTGTGTAAATTAATTTTTATTTTAAAAAATTGTATAACTGTTATAAAGTCAGTTATTTAATTCTAGGATGTCCATTTGAGGTAGTTGTGAAGAATCCAGCAGTTGGACAAGATGTTATTGCTACTGGTTTGGGTCTCTATCAATCACGTGCAGGAAAAGTAACAAACTTTGTTATAGAAACATTACGTCATCCATCAAAGGAATTTGATGTAGTTATCACAGGACCACAAGGATCTGCTGTTCCTGTAAGATGTTACCAACAAAAAGATGGAAATTTACTTGCTGAATTTACAGCACATTCTGCAGGTAATTCAAACATTATAACAATCTTTTATTGTAAAGTATATTCTTAAAAATATCAATAGTGATTAATAATGATTGATTGGTTCAGACACTTTCTTGAACATGAGATATTTTAAAGAATTTATACAGGGAATCCATTTTAAGGGAAACCTTTTTTACAGCATTGCAGTGACTCTCACTTTTCCCGCTATTGTGCTTGCACCGGCGGGGAGTGTGTTCCATTACTACCGGCAAATGAAGACAATTAGAAGCTACAAAATACAAATAACTTGACTAATTTAGATTATTATAAAAAATAGGCCTACACATAGAGGCTTATTGCTCACAATATATGTGAGCTATCTGCCTATTTAAGTTCTGCACACACCTTTGTTTATAAGGTCGAAATTTCAGCAGTCTGGTTGCTTTGTGGGTTGACCCCTTGGATATGTCAGTTTCTTGCACCAAACTTTTGGTTATTTTCTAGAACTTACTTCTAATCGCACCTGAATATCCTCAAGTTTCTCTACTGTTAAAACTTGCCTTTCACACCACTTCTTTGGTATGTCACAAACTGAACCTGTTACATGCCACTTTTTCTTCAACTTCAAAAGGCACGATTTTGTAGGAATTGTACGGTCAGGATATTTTTGAGAAAGACCTCCAGATGTGCCTTCTATGATTATTTCTCAATAAGTAACATTCCACCAAATAAATTTTCTGTTCAACCATATACTTAATTTTCGACTACTTTCTTATTTAAGACATGAAAACAAGGGACGTGTGTCCCACTACAACACACTGAAGCAACTAACCGCTGGGATGTTGTGTATAACTTGTCTCCCACACTGTGATCATATTGTTCACAGTGGTGGCGGCAGATTAATGCAAGGTTTCCTCTTAAAATGGATTCCCTGTATTTGTCTATCTCTTTAAAAATTGAAGGGTTTGGGTTTAACTAGAAAATATATATTTTTGTTTCCAGTTATAACCAGTTCTATGCTTTTGGAAATTCCATTGAATATTTATTTTAAATCAATGTCAAATGACAAAGAAAGGTATATAATTATAGTATTTCTCAAAAAAAGTTGTAAAGTTTGTTTAATTGTAGATGTTTTCTTCCCAATATAGGAGCATATAAAATAGAAGTGACACAAGGTGCAAGACCTGTACGTGGTTCTCCATACTATTGCCAAGTTTTTGATGCATCCAAAGTCAAGATTGAGGATGTGGGTTCAAAGTCAGTAGCAGTGAATGAGAAAATTGCATTCAAATGTAAGTTGTATAATTTAAATTTAAGAAATTTCTTAAATTTAATAAGTACCTCATAGTGTTAGTTCCTATAAAATTCATATATTATAATGTTAATTTGATAAAACTTACGATGGGAATTAACATTATGATGGTTTCAAATTAATATAATTAAAATGAATGATGTATAATTTCACCTCAAACACTCCGCATTCTTCACAGCACAGGACAGCCGTTTCAGAAACAGTTGAAAAGATGGCTGAAGATAGGAACGGTAGAGTCGGTAGAGCATTGGCCTAGAAAGCCAAAGATCCTGGGTTCGAGTCTAAGTCTGAGCATATAATTTTTCTCTTCAATCTCTGTTAAACAAGATGGCAAACTATCTTCTTGGAAAAGATCAACTCTGGAGTAAGACAGGGATGTGTACTTTCACTGGTGCTTTTCATTTTATATATATATATATGGTATGATAAGAAAAATAAATGCCTGGATGGGATTCGAACCCAGATCTCTGAGTTTGTACCTCAGCGTGAGGTACAAACTCAGAGATCCGGGTTCGAATCCCGTCCAGGCATTTATTTTTCTTATCATACCATATTAAGCTTGCATTGCTCAATGTTAAACATTTAATTATAACATATATATATGAATAGAATAATAAATGAATGGAGGAAACACAATGGGGATGTATAACTCATCAATAGGCACCTCAAACTCGATTTATCTTTCCTTTTTGGCAGACAATTTAGCGCTTCTGGCACATTCCAAAAATGATTTGCAACAATCAATTCATAATTTACAAAAAAATAGCTGCCAAATTTAATATGAAAATATCAATTAATAAAACTAAAATTATGGCATTTCATGGGAAGGACCCCATACAAAGTAAAATCTGTCTCCAGAATAAAATTTTAGAGAGATCTAATCAATTTAAATATCTTGGATATTATCTCTCTATCTGGGATGAAAAAGATATCCCTGAAAAAATTACTAGTTATAATAAAAGTTTGGGAATTATTAATCAAGTTATGAAACCATCCCTTGTACAAAAAAACACTAGAATACGTTTATATAACACTTTGGCTAGACCAGTGTTGACCTATGGTAGTGAAGCATGTACACTAAAAAGACAACATGAAAGCAGAATAACGGCTTGTGCAAATGAGATTCATGCGCCAGAACAGCGGGTTACACCAGATGGGATTGGAAAAGGAACACTGATATCTTAAAAGAATTGAAGACTACATCAATTTTGGAATATATTAAACAGTACCAACTAAATTGGAAAACACCATCTTGAAAGAATGAGTTCAAATCGGATCCACAAAGCTGTTTATAATTATATACCAAGAGGACGAAGATCTCTGGGCCGTCCTATGAAAATGCTGGAGGCAAAATTTTCTGTAGGATCGTAATAGGCCTAATACTTGGAAGGAAGAAGAAGAAGATGTGATAGGAATGACTGTTCCTGAAACCACAGTGCTGTATTGTGAAGAACATGGAGTGTATGAGGTGAGATGATGTACGACTCATTTTAGTTTTAATAATTATTAATATTATAATATTTTCAATGATTGATCTTGAAGATATACTTCATTTAAGATGAAATTAAAATACTTCATACCTCACCTCATTTCCAGTATTCTAATTGTACGTACGTATGTACGTACGTACGTACGTACAATTAGAAGACTGGATATGAGGTGAGGTATGATATGTCATGCGAGTGTTAAATTTGAAAGTTTGTTGATTGCAATTTTGGTTTATTTTCATTCTGATCTCATATTTTCATTCTGTGTGTTTTTTTTATATCTTATTCTTTGTTTGTCCACCACTGTGGTCTCGAAGTAGCGTGCTGCCTTGTCACGCAGCGGGCCCGGGTTCGATCCCCGGTCGGGGCAGTTTTTCTGGGTAAGGTTTCTTTTGGGGTTTTTCCTCACCTGTAAGACAAATGTCAGGAAAACTTTAAGGCCCAAACGGTCCCCGAAATCATATGGCCATCATCTTCATCATCATCATCCTTATCACTATCATCATCACCATCATCCTTCACCGGTGTGGAAAGCAACGGGAAGCTACCACACCTACACACTTCCCTAGTAAAACTGCAAGCATAGCATGAAAATGCTATGATTGCAGTGAAGGACCTGCCTTCGGGCAGAATTACTATGGATGGATTCTTTGTTTGCACTTAAACCAATTTTTCTTTGATTATTATTTTAATTGGGTTATTTTATAATATATGTATATATGCATGTGTACAATCAAATTAATTAAAAGAAATAAATTCAACTGGTTATAAAGGAGTTGCAGACAGGTAACTTAACACATTCAGTACCAGGCACTGAGCAGGGCATTTAAACCTACAGGCCAGCCATTTAAATACCCCAGCTACCCTTTTTGTTGCACTTCAGAAAATGGACCATTATTCACAAACTATTAGTCCTAGAAAATTCAAATTTTGAACATACGTAAAGGAGATATCCTAGTAGGATTTGATGGTGTGAGATCTCGTATAAAGAGAATTCAGGGTGCAGAAGAATGCCACATTTCATGCAATACCACACTGTTGCACTCACTTTTTGATACAACTAGCATCATGAATTTTTAGAGTACAAATATAGCCTGAATTTGACTCACATACCATTCTCACTAAAATACCATATTTTGTAATTTTCCCCAGATTGTATACTCAAAATCTCAGACGTCCTCGCCAAGCTAACATACGTTCACCCAGTGCAATTTTATTTTGTGGAGTGTACACCCTTGAAAATTTATCACTGAGTCTCTCTAATATAGGCCTAATTTTGTACAGTTTGTCGGTACTATTTTCATAGATGCTTACTGTCACACTGAAATGCAAGAAAGAAAGAATATTTAAAAATCGCGTTCGGGACATGGTATCGGCGTATCAATTTCAGGAAGTGGAGGTTCATCTTCACTTTCACTTTGTGAATCTTCTAATTCAAGAATCAGTTCATCACCTGAATCATCATTATACAAAATATTCACTAATTCTTCTTCAGTGAGATATTTTTCTTTCACCATGGTTTCACTCACGTACAAACAACAGCGCGATAACGAGAAACATATATGACTGCATTGGAGCCTGGAGGCAAGTTTGGGTGAACAAATTCCATGTGTTTGTTTTAAAAATAAAAGGGAATTCACCAAGATTAAACATGTCAAATGGGAATAGAAAATGTACTTTACATGTCATCTATGATCTCCAAGACATACTAAGCCAATACAAAATTTAGGCGCCGAATATAAATGCGGTTTGTTTGCACCCGCTCTAAAATGAGTTAACTGACCGATGGCCGCATACACGATAGTCTTTTTAAACGCCTTAACTGGTTTACGGTACTGAATGTGATAGAAAACACAGATTTTCAGACAAAATATATGTGAGTTATCAGATTGTTAAATTTGTTTACATGTCAAATTCCGAATTCAATCTTTTTCTTCTACCTTAAAATGTTTCCATTTACTATTGTATTTTGAATTAAATATAATATATATAATTCCTGAAAAAACATTAAAATACTATATATATATATATATATATATATTACTTCATTCTCATGCTCCTAACAAAGGATTCTGTTCCTAAGTTGAATAAAATAAAAACATAAAATATTAGTCTTGAATAAAATTTTATTTCAGTGAATCGTAGAGAAGCTGGGTTTGCTGAATTGGATGTTACTGTAACAAGTCCTTTAGGTCAAGACCTGCCTCTTGAAGTTAAAAGTTGTGCAAATGAGAAAAGACTGTGATTTAATTGAATTTTGTCCAAGTTTGCCAGGAAATATACCGCTTCAAAATGACGTATGGAGGAGAGGAAATACCCAGGTATCTGCAATTGTTTTAAACATATTTATGTTACAACACAAAATGTCTGTCTGTTAACTTAATTTTTCTAGTAGTTTTTATTTTGATCTTTTCTATAATTTGCAGTGAAAACACTATTTTTAACAAGGAAAATAATGCTGAAAATAATTACATGAAAATGGGAAAATAAATGTTTAATTAGATTTTAAAATCATTAGGAAGTAATATTATGAGGTTTAATTTAATATACTGATTGTTTAGTTTAAACATATGTCCAACTAAACAATCATATAAGGATAGGAATGTTAAAAAACACAAACTCAATTATTTAATTAAGATATCCTATTTTTAAAATAGATGTTTGTTTATAATTTTCTTGTTATGTTCAATTCAACTACATTCCTAAGAAAATAGTCTAATACATGTGGAATCTTTAATCTTGACAAAATGCAGATGGTTATAAGAATTTAATTCAAAATTGGTTAGAATTTTCATGTATGTTGATTTATATATCGTGAAAGTGATGCGTTTTTAATTTCACACGTATAAATTGATCAACCTTGCTTGATTTGGAGCATGATTAATATGAAGTTTTACAATTGTCTTTAAAAGATTTTCCATCTTTATTATCATGTCTAAAAGTATGTGGCTACCTAGTGTAAATCTTTCTATTCCCTTTATAGGCCTACTTGTACTGACTGTATAAATATAATATTAAGATTGAAAGAGTTCATTGAATAGATACATTTCCAAATACATTTTGAATCTTACTTATCCAAAAAATTATAAATTTTAATCATGACAGTAAATGTTCTTTCTTTTTATTTTAACATGAGGTTTACAAGAAAATATAGAATAACTAACAATACCAAATACTTTACAAAGTGTTATTGAAGTTACTATAAGATAGCTCAGTCGGTAGAGCATTGGTCTAGAAACCCAAAGGTTCTGGGTTCGAGTCCCAGTCTGAGCGTATAATTTTTCTCTTCAAATATGATTTGTCCATCATTGAGATGTATGAAATGAATAATAAAAACATTGAAAGAAGCCGTACTGGCTTTATAATGTAATATAAAATTCCCAAATAAATATCTTCTTAATAAAGAAGCCACCATTTGCAAAGATAGAAGCAAAGGTTTCATAGTATTTGGTGTGCATGGGAATTGACAACATGTATAAGAGGAAAATTTACGTTTTGATTAGAACTCACCCAGATAGCTCGACGGTAGAACATTGGTCTAGAAAACCAAAGGTCTTGGTTCAAGTCCCAGTCTGAGTATATAATTTTTCTCTTCAAATATGATTATAAATAAGAACTTGATTAAAAATTAATTATTCTATGTATTTTTATTTAAATTATTAATTTTTTATTTTTTAGTTTTACCTACATAAATTTTAATTCTATCAGTTGTTAGATATGTGCATTTAATATTGTAAATGTTTTGTGATAATTTACTTATTAATTCTTAATTGCTTTCTTATGTCTAGGTTCACCAATAACATTTACTGTTGAAGATTCAGGAGTAGCGAAAGCAACTTGGAGATGGTTTGGTTCAGTGGACAGGTTGGAAGTCCGGTTAGCTTTAAAGTTAGTGGACCTGGTCTACTGGGCAAGCCAAGTGTACATGTGGATGGTCGCAGAAAGTGTTGCTACCAGCAAATGTAGAAAAAGAAGCAGATGGAATATATTGTAGTCCACGTATACTCCTGTAGAAAGTGGGAGTTTTTGATGTAAGAATAGATTGGGATGGCATGCCTGTTTCAGGTAAATACTCTCTGCTAACTACATATATTTTCACAAAAATCTATATTTCTTAATTTGTTATCAATGCTTATCTTGATAATAGTTGGATGATTCAGAGCACAGTTCAACCAATAACTGTACTAGGCATATTTCATGGAAAAAATTAATGTTAAAATTAATTAAATAAAAATAAAATGTAGTTTTATTTGATTTTCATATTTATTATATAATTCAGTGACAGCTGTTTCGGTACACTGTACCTTCTTCAGACATGTTAACAAATTATGAATTGTGTTCCAACTGATCTAAGCAACAATACAACAATATTTATTTAAATTTTTAAATTTAACAAAAAAAAAATTAAATAAATATTGTTGTATTATATTATTTTTGGTCTAGACATCTTACCTCAATATTAATGTTGATTTGTTCTTGAACATGTTTCAAAACAATTCTGTTTTATCTTCAGCTTTCCCAGACTGGTTTTATTTATGTTGCATTATGTTTGTAACCACCTGGATGTTCGATGTCAGCTCCACCCTGTGGTTGGCCAAAGAACCTCCAAACCAGGTCACCCTCCATCGGAATATCATCAAATTCATAACTCTGTTTTCTGTTCTTCTGAATATAAATTATTTTTTCCCAATAGTCAGCTCGTTTGTATTTTCATAACTGTTTTAATAATTTAGTGTCTGAATTGATATTATGTTTTGTTTCAGACCAAACATGAGCAGCAACTGCAGACTTTTTCAAATTTCTCCATTTTTTAATATTTCTTATGTGTTCTTTGGTTCTAATTTTTAGGTTTCTTTTTGTTTTCCCTATATATATCTTTTCACAAACCCATGCATTCAATTTGATATATTCCTGACTTTTTATTTTTATCAGTTTTTTTCATTTTTGTTGGTTTTTATTAGTTTATTTAAACTGTAGTTTATTTTTTGGTGCTAATTTAATATTAAACTCTCAAATATATTTTGAAATTTATTTATGTACCCAGGGGTGATATGTGAATTTCCTATATTTTTTTCATAGGTGGTTCTTCTTTTTTTCAAGATTACTTCTGTTAAAACATGATAAACAGAAGTAATCTTGAAAAAGAAGAACCACCTATGAAAAAATATAGGAAATTCACATATCACCCCTGGGTACATAATAAATTTCAAAATATATTGAGAAGTTTAATATTAAATTAGCACCAAAAAATAACTACAGTTTAAATAAACTAATAAAAACCAACAAAAATGAAAAAAACTGATAAAAATAAAAAGTCAGGAATATATCAAATTGAATGCATGGGTTGTGAAAAGATATATATAGGGAAAACAAAAAGAAACCTAAAAATTAGAACCAAAGAACACATAAGAAATATTAAAAATGGAGAAAATTGAAAAATCTGCAGTTGCTGCTCATGTTTGGTCTGAAAAACATAATATCAATTCAGACACTAAATTATTAATAACAGTTTAGAAAATACAAATGAGCTGACATTTGGGAAAAAATTTATATTCAGAAGAACAGAAACAGAGTATGAATTTTGATATTCCGATGGAGGGTGACCTTGTTTGGAGGTTCTTTGGCCAACCACAGGGTGGAGCTGACATCGACATCCAGGTGGTGCAACATAATGCAACATAAATAAAACCAGTCTGGGAAAGCTGAAGATAAAACAGAATTGTTTTTGAAACATGTTCAAGAACAAATCAACATTAATATTGAGGTAAGAATGTCTATGACCAAAAATAATATAATAAAAACATTAACCGCAAAATATAACTGGCCTGTAAAAGTAAAGATTGTTGTATTGTTGCTTAGATCAGTTGGAACACAATGCATAATTTGTTAAATGTCTGAAGAAGGTACAGTGTGTACCGAAACAGCGTTCACTGAATTATATAATTTAAAATATGAGAAAATCCAAATAAAACGACGTGTTTATTTTATTTAATTTAATAAATATGGATTGTCATCAAGGTAAACACCAACTTCAATGGAGTATTTAATGGTAAAATTATTCTAATTACATTTCACCAAGATCATTTATTTACGATTAACTCTAAAATGTAATTTATAAAGGTTTTGAAATAATCCCTAGAATTAATAATGGATTAATAATGTTAAACCTACACGTAGGGTCTAACTGCCATAATAATAAAGATACTAGAACAAAACCGATTAAAGTTTATACATATATACTTGTTTATTATATCAGAAGATAGGGAAATAAAAATAACCGCATTGAAATACAAATTAGTCATACTCAAAGGGCGTTTTTAAATTAAAAAAAGCGAAAAGTAAAAATCTATATGTGTTTTATATCCTGGAATCCAAACCAAGTCACAACATTCAAGGATGTAAAGTCATATCAACATTGTTTTGACAGAAAGACAGTTATCAGAGATTGACCACATTAGATAAGGGTGAATTTGAGCTGCAAAAGAAGTTGAATGAGGGGAAACAAAGTTTTCCATTTTGACCTAGATGAAGGTTTTGAACTATATAATGTGAAAGTTGTAAGTGAAAACCGATGAAAACACCCCACATGTATAGAAGGGACAAGTTTACTTTCCCCCCGAGTTTTCCTCCCCCCGATTAGAAACAACTTAAAAATTGATCACATAAATTATTCACAAATTGTTTCTAAGAAACGTCAGAACGGTGCTGGAGCCCAAAGAGGTCCTCCAGGTGGAGGGCAGGCCGCCCTCACATGGGTAAGATGCATTTTTTATACTATTAATCACTCTAAAAGTTCATGTTTTTTTAAAATGGTCATAGATCCCAAAGAAAAATAGCTTAGAATAATTTTGGATAATTATTAAGAATATACTTCATCATGTGAAGACCAAAGGGTCAAATAACTTAGAATAATAACCTAAAGTTGTTTTTTAAATGGTTTTCTCTCTCTGAGTTTTATCAAGTCTTAGTCTTTTCGGCGCATTCAATATGGCGAATTTAGCTGGTTTTAATTTTATATGTTTTTGTTTTAATATTTCTCTTTGTGTTTTGTTTTATTCAAATAAACAATGTTATTTTATTGTTTACTGTGTTTCTATGTGAGGTATTACCACCAAAACCAAGGCCAACCGCTCGGGCCAAAGATCACTTTAAATATAAAGATCCTTTTTACGCTATGTTACGGCTGGGCTTAACTTCCAGCGTAACAAATAACTTTTAATATCTTGGTGTTATATTTTGAATTAACATTTTCCACAATTGGACATAGTTTTATTTTAGAAAGAGATCTGGGGTTCGAATCCCAGTCTGAGCATTAAACTTTTAATATCTTGACGATTTTTATTATTAATTTAACACTTCTCATAGAAGGATAAATTATATTTGAAATTTTTCTCTTCAAATATAATTTATCCTTCTATGAGAAGTGTTAAATTAATAATAAAAATCGTCAATAGAAGCCCTACTGGCTATAAAGTAGTGTTAAATTCCCAATAAATGTCTTCTTAACTAAGAAGCCGCCATTTGCAAAGATAGAAGCTATGGTTTCAAGCATTTGGCGAGAGGGAATTACAACGTACATAAGAGAAAAATTTGCATCTAGATTGTAACTCGCCTCGGTAGCTCAATTGGTAGAGCACTTTGGCCCGGAAGAACCCAAGGGTCCCGGGTTCGAGTCCCGGTCTAGGCGAAAATTTTTCTCTTCAAATATAATTTATCCTTCTATGAGAAGTGTTAAATTAATAATAAAAATCGTCAATAGAAGCCCTACTGGCTATAAGTAGTGTTAAATTCCCAATAAATGTCTTCTTAACTAAGAAGCCGCCATTTGCCAAAGATAGAAGCTATGGTTTCAAGCATTTGGCGCGAGGGAAATTACAACGTACATAAGAGAAAAATTTGCGTCTAGATCGTAACTCGCCTCGGTAGCTCAGTTGGTAGAGCACTTGGCCTGGAAAGCCAAGGGTCCCGGGTTCGAGTCCCGGTCTAGGCGAAAATTTTTCTCTTCAAATATAATTTTAATATCTTGCTGAAATGATTTACTTGTACTCTGAATCATCCAATTGTGAGATATATTATTCTCAATAAGCCAGCAGAAGTTTGTTTTTGTAATCTACATCAGTCATGTAATTACTGAAGATATAACCATTAAGTTTATGAAACTGGTCTAATTAGAATACAGGATATGAGGCGAGGTGAAAATAATTTTATTTTAAATTAAGTAATATCAATATTTTTTAGAATTTATTATTTATCACAATTGATTTCAATAATTAACAAAGTTTTTTCAAACAAAATTCATCTAATTGAGGAAGTCAGATATAAAAAAAGGTACTTGTATTATTTAATATTTAAAGGAAGTGACACTATGAGCTTTATTGGAGCTGTGTTAGAAAATATACAACTCATCTCATATTTGTAGTTTATTGAAGACCCAGGATTTCGGCACTTTATGTGTCATTGTTAATTCAATAAACTACAAATATGAGGTGAGTTGCGTATTTTCTAACTTGATATTTCCTATAATACTTTAGGGCTGCATACAAATACATTAGTCTCTACTCAAATTACTTCCAATCACTGGTGAGCTGACTCACCGTGAGCAAGTGCAAAGATATCGAATTAGCTACCCACTAACTGGTCATGCATGAAAGTCGTCGTTTTCGTAATATTGGCAAGAAATTACCCAGAATTCTCAGCAATTAAAACCACTTCCATTATTTTCATCTGCTAGAGGAATGCATTTACGCTTGTGTCCCGCAAATAATACTGTATACAATGATGTCTGCCTTGCGCAATATTATGCCGATTCTCCTGTTCTTCCAGTTGAATTCTTTGGTAGACTCTATCAAATTCCTCTTCTCCGCGTATACTGAAAACATGATCAAAGTCTTCAAGGTCCGACATCTTGGATAAAGCAGCAAGGTACGCGGCAAGGTTTCAAACTACATCGGTTACCATCGGTTCCCTCCAGGATTCTCACAATTCATTTCTCTCTTAAGTTACCTCGTCAGGTAGCTTACGAATTTCAACAATTATCGCATGAACAGATTTCTGAGTAAGCAAAATCGTATTAGGATACAACTTTCTCAGCAGAGAACGCCTTTTTTGGTCTAATGTGTTCGTAGATTCGAGCCTAAATCTTAGGGAATTGGATTTTGGAGATATGGACTGATTTCAATTAGCTGAGAATAGGAGCCAGTGAAAGATCTTAAGTAATTATAATATTGAATCTACGAGTTATGTAACACAAAGCATGTAAAAAAGTACAATGTATGACATTAGAACACAACCTATGTGTTCTATAAGCCCTGAAGTTAGTTAATTATAATTACTATTTTCCTCTCCAAACTCTCTTCTCAATTGCAAATGCTCGTAGCATTCGGTGATCGGGAATTAACAGTGTATAAGAGAAAAATTTGCAATTAGATTGGAGTTTCTCAGTCAGGTAGCTCAGTGGTAGAGCATTGGCCTAGAAAACCAAAGGTCCTGGGTTTAAACCCCAGTCTGAGAATATAATTATTCTCTTGAAATATAATTTATCCTTCAGTGAGAAGTGTTAAATTGAAAAGAAAAACATCAAAAGAAGCCTTACTAGCTTTATAAAGTAGTGTTTAATTTCCCAATAAATGTCTTCTTAAACATGATCAAGCAAATGCTCGTAGCATTCGGTGATCGTGAATTAACAGTGTATAAGAGAAAAATTTGCATTTAGATTGGAGTTACTCAGGTAGCTCAGTGGTAGAGCATTGGCCTAGAAAGCCAAAGGTCCTGGGTTCGAATCCCAGTCTGAGCGTATAATTTTTCTCTTCAAATATAATTTATCCTTAACTGAGAAGTGTTAATTAATAATAAAAATATCAAAAGAAGCCCTACTGGCTTTATAAAGTAGTGTTTAAATTTCCAACAAATGTCTTCTTAAACAAGAAGCCACCATTTGCTTGATCAAGCAAATGCTCATAGCATTTGGCAATTGGGAATTAACAGTGTATAAGCGAAGAATTTGCGTTTAGATTGGAGTTTCTTAGGTTGCTTAGTGGTAGAGTATTGGCCTAGATAGCCAAAGGTCCTGGTTTCAAACCCCAGTCTGAGCAAATAATTTTTCTCTTCAAATATATCCAGTGTATATGTAAACTTCCACTTCATTAATTCAAAACTTTTCATCCATTCCTTCAATGTTTAAAATTACATTAGCCCATGATAATAGATTGTGTATACTAGGAGCCTCTTCCCCACGCCCTTCTGTGCTGTTGCATAATATACTTGTCTGTTTCAAATAAAAGTACTTATTTTTATATATAAAAATTCAGCCTGCATATGTTTGTGCTCTATAGACTTCTAAACCACTCAACCGATCTTCATGAAAATATGTACATAAAGGTTTTCAGGTACAAAATGTGTTTAGCCGCTATATATTATGTTCTAAAACATTAAATGTAGGGATTCATCAGAACTGAAAATTTAAAATTGCTCTAGCAGTCTCAATTTTCAATGTTTCACAACAAAACTCAGTATATCCCATTAAAATAAACTGCGGTAGGTATTATAAAAAATCAGCAAAATCAGACCATTAGAAGTGGGCATTTATCTGAAATCCAAAATTAAAAATTGATGCTAGCATCTTTGGTTTATCGCAGTGTATAGCATGTGATTTAATTAACCCTTACTATTTAATTTATTTAGATGTGGCAGTGCATGTATGGTATTAGCTAGTTTCAAAATAAAATAAATTATATGATTTTGAGTATCTGTGTTTTTAATGTTTTTTCTGACAGTCTTATATTTCCTATTAAGTGGATAATCAAGAGAGTTCACTATTCTCTAACAGTGACTTTATTTATATTTGCTAAAAAAAAAAAAAAATAATACATTTTTATTGGAGGAAATGCTTTTTGTTTTTTATTGAAAAGTTATGGATAATTAGTTTTGCATACCAAATGGTATTATTTAATAAATATGAAATTGGTTCTATGTTTGGGAACTATTTTTCTTATTATAAATAATTTTTTTTTCTAGGTTCTCCATTTCATCCAAAGATTGTAGATCCTCGAAAAGTAAGAGTTATAGGTGGCTGGGAATCTTTTATGGACTCAGAAGGTCGCTTGGAATTAGCAGTTCACAATACTAAGAAAATCAGCTTGGATGTTGCAGAAGCTGGCCCAGGTAAATTTATCTTAAATATATTTCTACATTTGCTATTTAAAAAATGCCACATCCAACAACCCTGTATATATATGATAATCAGATTCATGTGATGTTTGTTATTTTTTCTTCTTAGCAAATAACTTCTCTTCTGCTTCTTCTATAGAATGTTTTAATTTTCTATAGGCCTATAGGTAATTCGACTTTGTCTCCTCAAATGTTATACACACTGGTATTTCAGATAGTTCAAATAATACAGATATTTTACCAGTATTTTATCAATGATCAAGGATTCTGGAGTGCTTCTCATATATCACATCTTATTTATGATTATTTTTCATATATTTTTTTATGTAATGTGACATTTCTGAGATTTAAGCTAATGTAGATTATGTACTAATTAATAATAAATTTTAAAAGTCTGTAAATGATACTAGAGTGTACAGAGGAAGTGAAATTGATAGTGACCATTTTCTTGTTGAAAGCAAAATAAAATTATATCACAAACACATCAGCACAAGAAAATACAAGCAGACAATACAAAATAAGATACAAAAAAAGTTTAAAATTCACTTATTGGACGACAAAGTACAACCAATATTATATCAACTAGCATAAGGAATAAACTTCAACAAGCACTGGTGATATTGAAGAGGACTGGATAAATCTAAAACAAGCAATCATGGAAGCAGCATACGAGAGTCTCGGATATAAACAAATCAAAAACAAAAAGAGATTTGAACTTGGAATCCTGAATTAAAAGAAAATATTGAACAAAAGAAAAAAGCCTATAAGTGTATTACAAACTAAACAAGAGGAACATTATACAGAATATAAAAAACTCAGAGCTAAGGTTCGTAAATTGTCTAGAAAATATAGAAGGGATGATTGGGATAAATTTGTAAAATCCTTAGAACGTGATATTACAGGAGCACAAAGGACAGGGATTTAAAATATTCAAAAAATTACAGATGGAAACAAAAGACAAAATTAATGTTAATCTGATACCAAAACAAGATTGGATTACTTACTACAAAAATCCTTGGTCAGAACCGAACACTCACACTGAAAAAATTACTTTGAATTTGACTTGTGAAAATGAAATAGAAAAAACCAGACATAACAATGGACGAACTAGAAGAAGTTTTAAAGGAAGGCCAAGAAACAGGAAAAGTCCAGGTTTAGAATGATTTAAAGTTAGAACTTTTAAGTATGGAGGAACTGCCTTGAAAGAGAAACTATTAGAACTTTTTAACAATATTTGGCATTGTCTTAATTTTCCAATGGATTGGGAAACGGGTCTTCTAGTAATTACATACCTTAAAAAAGGTCGAAACACAAATGTTGATAACTAAAGAGGCATTACCTTACTCCCAACTGCATCTAAATTATATGCCAACATAATTAAAAATAAATTATCAGTAAGTAGTGAAACATTTTTGGAAGAAGAACAATGTGGATTTAGAAAAGGGAGGAGCACTATAGATCCAATATTTACCCTGCAACAAATTATGGAAAAAAGAAGAGAATTTAATCTCTCACTATACATACTATTTATAGATTATGAAAAGGCATATGATAATGTAAACCGAGATAAACTTTGGCAGATACTGCATGAAGAACATATACGCTCACATGTAATACGAGCCATACAAAGCTTATATCAAAATTCTAAAATCAAAATTAAATTACCAGATGAAGAAATAACAGAACACATAAACACAAGCAAAGGTGTTCGACAAGGATGTGGACTATCTCCACTCTTATTAATATATATATTAACAGAATAGTGCAAGAATGGAAACAAACAGTAAATAGTGGAATTTCAATAACTAGGAATAAAATAATTCAAACAGTATTATATGCTGATGATCAAATAATATTATCAGATTCCGAAGATAGCTTACAAATAGCAGCGTATCAATTATTCAAAATTGCCAGCAAATATAATATGAAAATTTCCACTTCAAAATCCAAAACAATGGCAATGTGTGGAAAAAACATACAACGGGTGAAAATTGAGATTGATGGAAAAATTATAGGACAAGTGTCAGATTTCTCTTACTTAGGAAGTGTATTTGCAGAGTATAAGAGTGACATTGATTCAAAATTACAAAAATATAATAAAATGAATGGGGGTAATACGAAGACATTTGGTAAACAGATGAGGACAGAGACAAAACTAAGATTACATAACATCACATCAAAAGCTGCTCTAAAATACAGAAGTGAAATTTGGATTTTAAATAAAAGAAAACTCTCATAAACTTCAAGTAAGCCAAATGCGCTTCTTACGATCATTGTTAGGAATTAATAGACTGGATCACCAAAGGAACACTATTATCAGAGGAAAACTTGAGTAGATAACAAGTTTAAATGAAGATATACAAAGATACAACAAGAATGGAAAAATCATCTGAGGAGAATGGCAAGAAACAGACTTCCAAAATTGGCATTCCAATATACCCAACTGGACATAGGAACCAAGGAAGACCAAAACATCGGTGGAAAGATCAAGACCATCTTCGCTAGGTTTACCGTACAGGCCACATGGCCTAAAACGAATTTGTTCATGATGATGATGATGAAGCTAATGTATTTTTGTTATCTTTCGTAGGTCAGTTGACTGCAGAATGTCGTGGGCCTTCTGGTAATTCTGTGCCTATAGCAGTAGAACCAACATCAGGAACAAGAATGCGTTTGTTACTAACACCACGGACAGCCGGGAGAACATCTTGTTTATCTTCAGTTTGGTGGCTTCCCTCTCCCTCGTTCCCCTCTCTTAGGTATTGCAGATGGTGGCTCAGGAGCTTCTAGTGGTCCTGTAAGAGTTGTTCTTAACAGGAAGAGGTCTTGCAGGAGCAAAATGTCATGAAGAAGCAAGAATTTACAATAGATGGATCACAAGCTGGACCAGGTATAACAATCTTCCTAATCTTATTTCATTAACACATTTTAGCATTTGATGTAATATTTTAGCAGTAGGCTGTACCGGGTAGGATCACTGAAGAAGTTATGACATCCTTGAGGATTTCAATATTGTGCCCATAACACAGCTCTACAATTTTTTTTTTTGTTGTTGCCCTGGATATCTCAGCGAATTTCTATGTTTTCAAGTGCACAGTTTACGAATATATTCATGAAAGTGCTGGGATGTGCTCTAGTTTTTATGCTTTTTTGTATCTTATATCTTAAACAATAAACGGCTTGTTTGCTAATAAAATTTAATGTTTCCAGTCATGATTGATTTCTGCACCATTTTCTTTGAGTATACAAACATTACGTGATACCCACTCTCACACTCCGCACATCGGCCATGATCTCAGTTATTTGACAAAATTAAAGTACTCACGATATGCATCTGGATATGATAAAACAATTCGTCAAAGCGTTGGACAAGGAAGGAAAATGTTTCAAATACATTTGTAGAAAATTTCCTAAGCTCAGTATGTAAAAGTTAAAAGACAGAATATTTGATGGTCCTCAAATTCGGCAATTGATGAAAGATGCAAATTTTATCAAAGTTATGACTGTTCCGGAAAGTGAAGCTTGGAAGGGTTTTGTATTGGAAGGAGAAAATTTCCTAGGTAACTATAAAGCACCAAATTATAAAGAAATTGTGCAAAACATGTTGATAAGCTTCAAGATTCTGGAAGCAAATATGAGGATAAAGTTACACTTTCTCCACAGTTACCTGGATAGATTTCCAGATAATTTAGGAAATTATAGTGACAAATAGGGAGTACACTTTCACTAGGTTATAAAAGTAATGGAGGAAAGGTATCAGGGTAGATGGGACCGTCACATGATGGCAGATTACTGCTGGTCTTTAAAAAGAATTTTTTCCCTAAAAAATTATAAAAGAAAATCTTATAAAAGGCGTTTCACTGAAGTATAACAAGGGTTTTCAATATTTTTCTTTCTATTTACGTTGGTATATACTAATTTTTCAAAAAACAATTGACATTATAAATATATCTGTTATATTTTTTTTATATTTTCCAATTTTTGTCGTGTAAAATGAAAATGATGTTTTTGAAAAAAACCAGAGCAAATCTTCCAAAATCATTGATAGTTTCATGAATTGTGAGCATAAATATATCTGAAATTTATCTTATATCAAGAGCAACAAAACCACTGTTGACCAGTGTAATAGATTACAACCATGAGTAACAACAGAACTGACATCAAAATGTGGACCATATTTTCAGATCCAGAATTCCTAAGACAAATTACTAAAAAAATTGTAAGAGATCATTGGGATGGCCAAGGAAGAGATTATTTGAAAATTTTTTTGTTGACTTTTCCAGGACTTAAAACATGAAAGGAAGATTATGTTGATTATAATTTTAGTATCAGGACTGAGTATTTTTGTGGATTTTAAAAATAATTGTGATTTTTAAACAGCTAAAGGAGTCATGTCATTAGCTACGGCTGGATACACATAATGAAGAATGAATAAATGTTAAAGATAAAATAAGTAAATTATTATCCACAATTAAGCTATTACAATTTAAAATAAAATATCAAGAATATGAAAACATTACAAAACCAAGAGACTGCAAAAAAGAAAGCAATGGAAGAAAGGTCAAGACATTACAAATGGAGTAAAACTAAAGGGTTATAAGGAAGCTGTGACCAAATTGAGACTGATATCAGGACAATACTGCATTTCACTCCACTCTACAAATTGGGAATCTTCCATTCACTTTGTGCTTATCTTCACCAAGAAATGATCAGCACTTGCTTAACTCACATATCTGAAAAAATGTGGTCAATCAGGACAGGATTAGACCTTAAGATCTGTTCCAATCTTGTGTTAGAATTGGTCTATCTTTTACTGGGTCTTCTTGTATTCTTCATCCGAGTGGTTTGTAATGAAGAATCTGTTTCAGAATTACATTGTTATCCATTCTATTAATGTGATTAAATTTATAAACTTGTTAATTTACTGTAAAGGATTTAGTAATATAATTATTGTTATAGGTTTGCCGGAAGTAACGCTGACTGGAATGAAAGCAGATATCAAAGTTCAATTACAAAATTTGGGCAATAGCGTGTACAGAGCAACTTACACACCCACAGTACCTGGAGCATATCTTCTAAATGTTATGTGGTCAGACAGGTAAGAGTTATATTTAAAGAGAAAAATTATACGCTCAGACCGGGACTTGAACCCGGGACCCTTGGTTTTCTAGTCCAAGTGCTCTACCATTTGAGCTACCTGAGCAAGTACCGATCTAAACGCAAATCCTTCTCTATATACGTTGTAATTCCTGCCCACCAAATGCTTTGAAGCCTTTGCTTCTATCTTTGCAAATGGCGGCTCCTATATTAAGAAGACATATTTGGGAATTATACATTACATTATAAATGCCAGTACGGCTATTTATACTTGTTTCCAACTGCATGAATTCTCCCACATTCTTTTTAAGCCTTCGCCATGTTATGTCAGAAGATGCTACTGCCATTCATTGTAAAAATCTTAATCTTTCTTCTTATTATAACTTTGAATTTAGAAAAATTAAAACTGTCATATATGCAAATACTTTCTTTAATTTGAATTTCATAAATGATGTAACAAAACCTCCTATCTATTCAAAACTATTTATACAGGAGACCAATAAAACTTACTACTACTTTTCATCTCTTTGTGATACATTAAATGAAGGTAGGATATGTATATAAATTACATTTTCAGTTAGGAAAAATAGTTTTCAAATCTACTGGCAGATATATATATAATAATTATATATATATATAATTATGCATCCTGTGCCCTAATCGAATGGTTAAGTCATGTTACTTGGTGCAGAGATATGAGACTTGCACTGGTTTGAGCACCCATGGGCAAAAAAATGTTCTCATGGAATTTCGGCCAGTATGGGATTGATGCCCACCCAGCATCTTGAAGAGTCTGCTATAGCTACAAATAAATTAGTGCGCTCCAAGTTTGAGAAAACCAGCTATAATGGCTGGGAGACCTGACATTGTTGACCACATGTCACCCACCCTCGCACTGGCTAGATGATCTCCCACCTCTGTAATTAATGCATGTGAATGTGAGGCCAGCAGCTGGGCCTTCTAGGCCTGTCTTTCCACAAAGTTAGATCCATTATACACAGAAATATTCTGATTTAAAAACTGTTTTCCTGGAAATTTTAATTTTTGTCAGATACGAGGTTTCGTCACATCACTGACTATTATATTGAGATTGAAGGTCCCATTCATAATTAAGTTGAGA
The DNA here is from genome assembly GCA_030220185.1 of Diploptera punctata. NCBI lineage: Eukaryota > Metazoa > Arthropoda > Insecta > Blattodea > Blaberidae > Diploptera > Diploptera punctata. Next base: position 36,165 of record JASPKZ010001759.1, read on the forward strand.
TTATAAAATGTGACCAATAAGAAAAATCTTGTATGTTTATAGGCAGGTGAAGGGTTTGCCCTTTGAAGGTAGCAAGTAACAGCTGTAGCAGATGCTGGAAGAGTCGTCTGTTCTGGAGATGGCCTGCGTGTTGGTACAGTAGGCAAAGAAATAAGAAGTCTTCATAGACACAAGACGAGCTGGACCTGGTATTTATAAATATCAATATATGTGTGTGTGTTCTAATGTCACCCACTGTACTTCACATGCTTTTGGTTCCACACTGGGTTGATAGATGGCATTAATGTGTTCTATTTTCAATTTATGCATCACTTCGGCAGACCATTTTATGACATGATGTATTCTTATATTGTGTACAGAGAGCAGTGTAGGAATGAGTGTATTTTAAGAATTAAATTAATGTTTTTATTACCTCACCTCATATCCTTTTTCTTCTATACTGCAGTTTCGGAGCTTATCTCCATCGTCAGTAGCCTCTGGTCGACCGGTGTTATGTCGTTTCTTGGCGGTTTTCTTCTTACTTTATCAGTCCATCGATAGAAGTAAGAAGAAAACCGCCAAGAAACGACATAACACCAGTCGACCAGAGGCTACTGACGAAGATAAGCTCTGAAAACTGCAGTAATAGAAGAAAAAGGATTATGAGGTGAGGTAATAAAAACATTAATTTAATTCTTAAATTAAACCTTATAGTGTTTCTTTCCCTGTGAAAGTTAAATAAATGAGTGTATTTGTTTTAGTATCCATCCATCCATCCATAGTAATTCTGCCCGAGGGCAGGTCTTTCACTGCAAATCATAGCATTTTCATGCTATGCTTTGTAGCTTTACTAGGAATTATAGGTGTGGTAGCTTCCTGTTGCTTTCCACTCTCAGTGAAGGATGGTGATGATAATGATAAGAATGATGATGATGGCCGGCTGATTTTTGGGGAGCGTTGGGCCCTAAGCTTCCTGACATTTGTCTTACAGGTGAGGAAAAACCCTGAAAAACCTCACCCAGGAAGCTGTGTTCCTACAGGGATGAGGCATGATTTGTAAGGGAGAAGTGAAAAACCCAGTGCGAAGCGCGTAGTCTACTCTAGGCCATTACATAATTGAATCAGATATTTTTACACCTCACCTCACAGTCCTTGGAGTTTAAGCTGATGATGGAGAGATCTCCTCTGAAAACTAGATGTAAGAAATACAATATTTTTATGAGGTGAGGTTATAAAAATGTATGATTCAGTTATGTACATGTTTGATGATTTGTCTCATAGTGTTACTTCCCATAGTATTTTTATTGAATTTATAAATACATAAGAATTAATTTAAAAATATTAATTTTAATTCTTAAATTAAACCTCATAGTGTTTTTTTTTTTTTCTGTGAAAGTTAAATATTATAAATGCATTTCTAATAAATATCTAATTTTTGAAATCCCATTTAATCTAGATGAGCTCTCATATTTAAACAAGAAAAATATGCATATATTATTTTTCTGTTAATATTAAGCCTATATTTTTACTAGTTTTATTGTGGTGTAGTTTTAATTTATGCAATGTAATTAACATTACAGTTAATGCAGGATATCATTCTAAATTTATTATCAATAATAATTCATTGTGTTACATCCTACTAAATTTATATCATTCTAATATTTATTCTACATATCAATACCCTCCTGATCCCCAATGTGGGTTTAGATTCTACAGAGAATTTTTACCAATCTCTGGGGACCATTTTTAATAGTTACAGAGCAACAGTGTTTGCATCACGATCATAGCCTGCAGGCGGAGAGGGTTATCCTAACATAACTTGCCATAGTAAGTTCAGGAGTCTTCCTTGTAACATGGCAAGAAAGTAATCACTTCTGGGAGGGCTATATTAGAGCCCTTTTCTGATGCTAATAACTGTTTATTCAACAATAATAAAGGACTGAAAGAAACACGGAGGTTTTTATGAATCTTAAGAATGGGAATTTACAAAATTCAACAAAAATTAAATAATTTCTACTGATTACTTTTTCTACTCTTTTACTAAAAAATATTAAATTAAGCTAATGTATCTTACAAAATATGGATGGAGGCAATATTTGGAATTGATCTTCCGAAAGGAGGACATCGATAAGAGCATGATGATGATCATACAAAATATATTGCCAATTTGAGGGTTAACCTCAAAGCTAAAAATTTTAATTGACATCATTTCACTTCAGAGTAAAGTGGAAAGTAAGGTTAATTATTTTATTTTCATCTTGAGGACTTCAGGTTTTTATTATTTTAATAACTTTAGTTCCTAAATATTGAGTTTATTATATAATATTTTTCTCGTAATAAACTGGTGCCAATATATATATTTCTTCTTCTTTTTTCCTTTCATGTGAATAGACCTAGCATTTTGTTATGGTCTCAAATCCAACATTTGAAGGGTCTGCCCAATGATCTGCCTGGTGGCTGGTAATTTTAGGATTTGACGTGGTATTTCTTGTTCTGCTCATTCTTCGTACGTGAGATTTCCAGTTGTTTCTGTATTTTTGCACATATTCCATGATTGATTCTGGTTTGTAATTCTTTGAGAATCTCTGAATTCCTTTTATGGTCTGTTCTTGAGTAACCTGCAGTGCACCTCATAAATTTCATTTCTGCCGCTTTTAGTCTTTGTTCTTCTACACTACGAATTGTCCAGGCCTCACTGCCATAACATAATATGGGTCTGGCCATGTTTTATAAATTCTAGTTCGTGTGTGTTGATATATATATATATATATATATATATATATATATATATATATATATATATACATATAAATTATTATTTAAAGGAAATTACAGTATGAGGTTTATTTTAATTAATAAATTGAGCTAGATTTAACAACTCACCTCACAATTATAGATTTCTTGAAGACTAGTTTCAATATATCATCTGTATCATTTTCAATTCCTTGTAACTGTTTAATTGGTGGTTGGCGATCCTGTAAGTTGCTTCCTGCTCCCTCTGATGGCTGACTGATGAACTTTTAAATTAAATATTTTTCCCCGGAATTTCAATGTTCATGATTTTCCTTTTATTTTTGTGGGTGTGAAATTTTCTCCCAAACTGTGAGTCCCTTTAGATTTATCTACTATTTCAATAATTTGGCCCTTTGTTGTGATTCTGTGTTTTTCTGACCATGCATATGCAGCTGTAGCAGATTTACCATTTTTAAATATTCTAAAGATGTTCTTTCAATCTTGTGTTTAAGTTTTTATTAATATATTAAGTTATGTAGATAGGAAATAAACACTATGAGGTTCTTTAATATTGTTTATTTTTTATTATTTCACTTCACCTCATACTTCATAAATCATGCGATGATTTCTGAAGTATGAGGTGAGTGAAATAATAAAAAATAAACAACTTTATTAATATCTTTTACATTTTTTTAGGGGACTAACAGCTCATTGGTGTTGGTCCACATAAAGTAAGCTTTATTGTGAATTGTTATGATCATGGCGATGGGCACATTTACTCTGAATGTTAAACCACAAGAAGCAGGCCGTCATGCTCTTACCATCAAATATGGAGGTAAGTTAATAATCTTATAATTTTATTTGAAAAATTAGAATGTTCTTGAAAATAGTTTAAAATAACTATTTACATCAAAAGAAAAATTCTGTATGATAAAAAGTAAATAATTTTGATGTTTTTATTTTAAATTTGGTCAAATTTAAAATAAAAACATCGAAAACATAAGCTTTATTAGCTAAAAAAGAATAATAAACATTGAAAATGTAAATACTCATTTGCAGGTGATCATGTTCCTGGAAGTCCATTCAATCTGCGAGTTGCTGGTGCTCCAGATGCAAGTAAAGTACGAGTATATGGACCTGGCATTGAGCATGGAGTTCTGGCTACATTTCAGTCTCGTTTCATCTGTGATACACGTGGTGCTGGGGCAGGACAACTCACTGTTAGAATTAGGGGACCTAAAGGTTTGTTAGGTTTTAATATTTTATGTAAAAATCACTAATCCTCCATTATTGATTCTACTACAAAATGATAGTCTGATGAATCTTAGAATAGAGAACAAGATTTAACTATATCAGTAATTCTTGGTTAACGTTGGTTACATCTTGTACTACTACCATGTCATCCAGGCCCATAGCAGCGAACTGTCATTGCAATGACATTGTGCCAGCTTTTTTTTAATTTGATATATTTTTTTTATAAAGAATAATACTCACAAATTTCTTGGAATTAATGATTCTGGTGGATCATATAAGAGAGAGAAAAATTTTCATTTGAAGTGAGTATGCCTGGATAGCACAGTTTGATTAGTGTGATATTATGTAGAACTAGAAATCTTGGGTTTAAATTCCAGTTCAGGTGAAAATATTTTTCTTCAAAACTTAATAATTAAGACTATGTTGCAAGTCTTAACTGTTTGCTCTTAAAACTGTGATTCCTAATACCCATGAAAGGTAACTCAGAGTTCTTATCTGAAGTATATACACACTAGTTGAATATTTGTCTCTTCTTCCTTCTTCCTTTTATGTGGTAGACCTTAGTGGTCTGTTATGAGTCTTCAATCCAACGTTTGAAGGGTCTGCCCAAAGATCTCTTGGCATGGTGGCTGGTAATTTAAGATCTGACGTGGTTTGTATATTCTTGTTCTGGAACATTCTTAGTATGTGAAGATTTCCAGTGGTTTCTGTATTTTATGTACATATTCCATGACTGATTCTGTTTGGTAATTCTTTGAGAATCTCCAGTAATTCATTTTATGGTCGTTTCTTGAGTAGCCTGCAGTATGTCTCATAAATTTCATTTCTGCCGCAGTTAGTCTTTGTTCATCTACACTGCGAATTGACCAGGCCTCACTGCCGTAACATAATATGGGTCTGGCCAGTGATTTATAAATTCTAGTTCGTGTGTGTTGCTGTACTGTGTTTGGCTTGAAAATATTATTTATAATTCCTGTTACTCTGTTAAATTTTGTAATTTTTTGACTAAAATCTTTTTCCTCTTCGTATGTAACTTGGTATCCGAGATAGTTAAATGTGTTGGTTTGTTCTAATATTTTATTATTAATAACTGCGAACTGGGTCTTTTTCTAGGAAAGCCATAACTTTGGATTTTTCTGTTGAGATATTTGTCTCTAAAATTTTAATTATGTTAAAATAACAAACTTCTTCAAAAACATATAAAATTGTGAATTTATTTGCATGATTTTCAGGTGCATTTCGAGTTGAGATGCAGCGCGAAAGTCAAAAAGATCGTACAATACTTTGTAAGTTTGATCCAACGGAACCAGGAGATTATAGAGTCGAAGTGAAATGGGCCGGTGAACATGTACCTGGTTCACCTTTCATGGTGATGATTTTTGATACTCAGGAAGAATTGAATAGGTTTTTGCAGGTATGTATAATATGTATATATTGATAGGCTTATCCATTCATCTGTCTCTTCGTCTCTCTTTTGTTCAAAAATTTTCCTAAGAAATTAATTCTTCTCGTAATCTTTTCACCTCTCTTAAAGCAAGAGACCATGTTTCACATCCATAAAACTGGAAGAATAATTGTTTTATGTACTTTTGGTTTAAAGTTTTTTGATAGAAGTTCGAATGACAAGAGTCCCTCTAATGCATAATAGCATGCTTCTCCAGAGTTGATCCTTTGTTTAATAGCCTCAGTCTGAAAACACACATACATGATCCATACTATACAGGGTGTCTCTAAAGTCCTATCCATTTTCATGAAAACACTCTTTTTTTTTTTCTTTGCACACACTGTTAGCTTAGTGCAACATTTATATATTAAATTTGGGAATTTTTTAACGTTATGAGGTTCAATTCATAAGAATTAAATGAATCGTGATATCTTCTTACCTCATACTTCTATGTTTTTTTAAACACAGCACTGCAGTATCAGCGAACATTGTCACCACCTCAGCTGTTTTCACAAACTGTCAATTTTTTCTTTTGCCGGTAATTATCCAAACTGCCATCTGGTGTTCTTTTGAAGGAATTATTTTCTAAACTGCCATCTGGTGTTCTTTTGAATGAATCATTTTCTAAACTGCCATCTGTTGTATTTTTAAAGAACTTTGTAATCAAGCTCGGTTCATCTGGAATCTCGAAGTTCATGGTTCTAGTATGTTTTTTTCAAAAAAACCATACTAGAACCATGAACCATGAACTTCGAGATTCCAGACGAACCGACCTTGATTACAAAGTTCTTAAAAAATACAACAGATGACAGTTTGGATAATTACCGGCAAAAGAAAAAATTGACAGTCATGAAAACAGCTGAGGATGGTGACAATGATCGCTGATACTGTAGTGCTGTGTTTAAAAAACATAGAAGAATGAGGTAAGAAGATATCACGATTCATTTAATTCTTATTAGTGCAACATGTTTAGCCTGGGAGAAAGGGTTGGTGGCATTGTTTCTGCACAGGTATGCAGATTGTCATATGAAGATGCCAGGGTTGAAATTAGCCATAAATTCTGTAAACCAGCCCCAACAACCATGCGTGATGAGGCACATCATGAACAACCACACATATCAGCAAAAACAATGCAGCAGGTTCAAATTGCAGTGATAGTCTGAACACATTAACTTGGCACCTCAGTAGGGAGTTGAATACACCTCGCAACAGAGTGTGGAAAATTCTACGTTTCACTCTACGAAAACGTTCTTATCACGTCTGCTTGATTTATGGAATCGTATCACAGAAGCAGCAGGTTTTTTTGCAGTTTAACTGTTAAGGTCTACATTTTGTTTCACAGCTGAAAGATGGAGTACGTGTTTTCGCCTAGATGGTGGTCATGTAGTAGAATATGTGTAAAATTTCACAGTAACATTGATTTTTTAATCATTGCCTTCCTTCATTGAAATGGATGACTTTGGAGACACCTGTATTTAAATGTTTAGATTTAAGTATTCATCTAGATAAATTTAAATTAATATTGTGAAGTAAAAATTATGATGTTATATCATTAATAGTGAGCAGAGAACATATTTTTAATGACTCGCCTCATATAATTTCAAATTTCTTTGATACCGGCGGTTTCAGACAATATCTTGTCCTTCTTCAATGGAAGTCATGACTGAAGAGGGACAAGATATTGTCTGAAACTGCTGGTACAAAGAAATTTGAAATTATATGAGGTGAGTCGTTAAAAATATGTTCTCCACTCATTATTAAATTCATCTAGATATTCATCTAGACACATTGACATGTGTGAATATATTTTAAACTGATTTCTCAAACATATTTTATTTTATATGTTTTAATGTGTTGAATAAGTTATTGTAGAAATTGCTATATCATTTTATTGAATTACTAACAATGTTGAATAATGTGTTTTTCAGGGTAGTCATTCCCCTGGATCTGAACTGTATGGTAGTGTAGGTTATTCTACAGGATATGCTCACATGAACTTCGGTGGTGCTCAGCAGTCATGGAGGGGATCACAACCTCAGCTGTAAACGGACTCATAAATATTATTGATGTTACATGTACCTAAGTACCAGTAATAAGTAAACTTGCTTATTTTACTACCAACCAACATATACATAAATATATAATTAAAATATTTGCATATTCTTCAGTATACGTAAATTACATGACATTTAATATAAATAACATATAAAGGATTTTTAAGACAGGTAAATGACAAAACTCTCATTATTATAAAAACCAAACTGCTTCCTCATTGTGTTTTTAAGTCTACTATAGAGAAAGAGAAAATTTGTGTTTAGATTGGAGGCCTTAGATAGCTCTATGACAGAGCATTAGCATATAAAGCTAAATGTCCTGGGTTCAAACCCCACTGAAGACATATATTTTTCTAATTTAGAAAGAAAGTGGACGCCATGACTGAAGAAGGACATGATATTGTCTGAAACCGTCGGTATCAAAGAAGTTTGAAAATCTATGAGGTGAGTCAATTAAAATATGTTCTCCACTCACTATTTAAGAAAAATTCTGTTCGAACTGGGAGTTGAACCCTGGACCTCTATATCCAATTCTAGAACATGTTAATTTAAGATATAACATCAGAATATATGGTAAAATCAAATGTTTCTTACCTCTCCTCATACAAAACTTCTAAGTAGATCGCAATTTCTAGACCATAACGGTCTCATCTTCAGTACTGTTTAGTAAGTACTATTTAGTAAGTACTGAAGATGAGACCGTTATTGTCTCAAAATCGCGATCTACTTAGAAGTTTTGTATGAGGAGAGGTAAGAAACATTTAATTTTACCATAAATTAAACCTCATAGTGATTAATTCCTGTAAAAGTTAAAAATATCAGAATATATTTTTCTTTTAAAAATACAATAGGAAGTACATTAAGAGGTTATACTTCATATTTGGTCAGTATATTCTTACCTCTTATGGTTTTTTTTGTTGGACATATGTTAGCCCCATCCTAAGCTATTACAGACTGATATTTCTCCTTGAAACATATGTTCAACAAAAATAATCATAAGAGGTAACAATATACAGACCAAATAACTTAATTATACATTTTTCTCTTCAAATATAAGTCCTATTTTTTAACTTTATTTCGTTTCTATGATTCTCTCTCCCTCTGTATGTCATTATACTAAAGTAAATGAGTCATTTTTTTATAATGTCTTATTTTCATGTTAACAAGTTTTTCTCTTTTCTTAAAATTATACTTTTCAGTAGATGGGTATACTTTATTTTATAATATAAATTCATTTGTGCACAGCAGCAGGTTTTATTAAAGGATAGACAATAATATTAATTATTAATTAAATAAAAATAAAACTAAGTTTTATTTTTATTTAATTAACAAATATGGATTTTCATCAAGTAAACACCAACTCAATTGATTAAATAATATTAATCTTATTCTGCTTCCTTACAAGTATAGATACTATCTCATAAGTAATGTTGTTTTTTTAAAGAAAATTTTATTTGGATTTTTTTTTGTCAAGAAATTAAACTACTCTTTCAAAGTAGATAGCATCAGATTCTATGGTCTTGAGCCATTTTTCAGCGAGGTTTATTATCCTGCAATGATACTAATATCTGATTTTTGATGTGAATAATTCATTGAGACCCACCCACACATCAATGTTTTCTAAATTTCATATAGAAGTGGCTGAAATGGGCTAATCTGAAGGCTCAAGACCAGGAATTATGCTGGATGTCGTAGCAGTTCAATTCCTTAATTTTTGTCATGATTATTCATGCAGTACAGCTTCATCAGGTTTGAAACTGTGACCCTCAATATTTCACATACTCGTTCAAGTTGTTGAGAATAAAGATCTGCATTAACTGCATAGCTGTTTGGAACAAACTCCCAGTGAATCACATCTTCAAAATTCCACCAGACACACAACATTACATTAAAAACAGACATTACTATTGACTATGAGACAGCCTAATATTAGGCCTGTTACCTATGGTTTCACTGTTGAATTTTTAGTCCAGCATTTAAAATATTTTTTACCACTTGAATGGTATGGTAACAAATTATGGTTTTAAGGATTCTGCATTGAGTACAAATGACGTAAATGATTTTTTAATTTGTTTCAATAATGGCGTATTTGGTAAGTTTCTTTTTCATTATATCCTTTTTGCATTTATGATCCCATTTGGTATATTCAGCCTATATATCCCATGAACTTCATTTCATTGTGATGTTATATGTGTGTTTTCACACTCAGGCTTATCGATAAATCATTTTTCAGGAGAAACATTTTTGCCTGAGACCAGCCTCATGGGCTAGTGGTCAGCATTTCTGGCTACAGTTCATGAGGTCCCGGGTTCGATTCCTAGTCAGACCATAAGAATTTTTCCTTAAAAGGAATTGCTCATGGTCTGGAATTTAGGTTAAGGATTCTCTTGGTACTACATTATCATTTATCATCCATCATGTCATCAGGATAATGTAATCTGCCTTCCAGGTGCTCCAAACTAAGAAATGGATATAATTCCGCCAAATGCTAGGAGAGAAAGCCAGAAATGTCATAAAAGACAACCTGGTGGCATTGGACAAAAATAATTTTTTTTTGTCTGCTGAACCCAAGATCTCCAGTTCTACATATTGGCACACTAATCATTTGTGCTATCATGATATCCATATTTAGACATACATTTTTTTCTTTTATAATCCCGTTTCCCTGTAGTGGTGACCATCATTCACAATTCAATTGGGTTCCTTCTAATTCAGGAAGGCTTTTATCATGGAATTATTAATACTACTTTTATAGCTGTAAAGCTACTATTAAAAAAATTCTCTTAAAAAATATTAATTTCGTTAGCTGTTCTTTCTTCTTTTAATGTCTATGCTTCACTACATAACGAAAGTATAAGTTGAGGCAAGATTTTTTTATGTGCAATTTATGGTATCTATTTATTTATCCATTCAGACCAAATTTTAATTTGGTTCAAAAACAAAAATCTGTGCAATTCTGGCAAAATTGATCCTCCAGATTGCATTTTTTTTTGTAATTTCCAAAATTTTAAAGGGTTATTGGTCCTCTAAGGATCTTCTATACATGATTGGATTGAAACATTTTATTATGATCACTGTTGAAACTGAACATAATTTTAAAATTTGACACTCTACTATTAATTTATTGTATAAAGTTGGTTATCAGGAAAAACAAATTTTAATTTGTGTTCATTACAAAAGACAATGGGTTTGAAAGTGTTAATATCAATTATTGTTTCAATGAGGAAAATAATTCATAAATGTAGAGCAAATTTAAGTTAAATTGTTTATACCAGTATAACTAACTTTAAATGAAATGAAAAGACTGAAAAACTTGAAGATCATTCCTGAACATTTCCATATTTAAAGTAAGATTAGTGATCATATTTGAAGAGAAAAATTATACGCTCGAACCCAGGACCTTTGGCTTTCTGGGCCAATGCTCTACCGACTGAACTATCCGAGCGAGTTCCCATCTAAATGCAAATTTTTCTCTTACATATGTTGTTAATTTCCATGCACCAAATGCTATGAAACCTTCGTTTCTATCTTTGCAAATGGCGGCTTCTTTATTAAGAAGACATTTATTTGGGAATTTTTATATTACATTATAACGCCAGTACAGCTTCTTTCGATGTTTTTATTATTCATTTCATACATCTCAATGATGGATGTCGGTAGAGCATTGGCCCGGAAAACTAAAGGTCCTGGGTTCGAGCCCTGGCCTGAGCATATAATTTTTCTCTTCAAATATGATTTATCCATCATTGAGATGTATGAAATGAATAATAAAAACATTGAAGGTTAGTGATATTGGTTCAAATAATTATATCTAAATATGAATTATATCATTTCATAAACATATACTGATAGTAGTCATTTGTCTTTATTTAGCACATTTAAATATTTTTATAAATCACAAATCTCCAATTAAGCTATATTATATTGTAAAGTTTATTTATTTATCCTTTTTGACGAGTAATAATTGTATCATATAGCCCTATAGACATAGTTTTCATGTATTTGTTAGTTGGTAGTATACATGTAATGATAAGAAAGAAAGAAATTTTATTCTTTGCATATAAAAGGTTGTATTAAATCAAATTTGTACAGACGTAGACCACAATAACTGTTAATATCACTGATACTTTTTAATGCAGTACAATTTTTATATACCTTGTTGTAAAATATTCTCTCAAATTGCCACTGTTAATAAAATAAAAGAGGTGTTGGTTTTTTAATTTTGTTAATTGTGTTTTACTATTTTACATAAATCTCATTGATCAGTTTATTAAATATCGGCTGCGGTGGTCTAGTGGTTATATCCCTTGCCTCTAGTCCTGAGGGTTGCAGTTTCAAACCTGCCCAGGGTTGATGGAGTTTTAGGATGGAAAAATCCAAAGAACCAAGTCCTCTGGGAGGACTTTAAACCATGGGTTCCAAGTCTGAAGATTTTCAGGCTTGTAAAAGAACATCAAGCCTAAAAACAAAGGTTTTCTGAGTAAAATTTCACCCGATATTCCTCCATCCAGTTTTACATAAAGATTGGCACTAAAAATAACTTTAGCCTCAATAGAATAATCAAATCCAACAATAATGAAAAAATGGAAGAAGAAAATAAATCAGGGATTTATCTGGTAAAATATGGGGTTGTGATAAAATGTACATCTTGTCTTGTATCTTGTAAGCCCATGTTTCCCTTAACAGAGATTTAGGCGCTCTCCCCCTACAGGGAAGAATTTGAACCATACTAATTTAGTTACACTTGTTTTCATATAGATGTCATTGAGTGGTCCGTGGTCAGCGTTCTGCCTCATACTGACATCTAGGAAACCAAGGTAGTACTTAATGAAAACAAAAAGAAATTTGAAAAACAGAGTCAAGGAGCATCGTAGGAATGTTAAAAATGGGAAAGTAGAAAAATCTGCAGCAGCCATTGAATTGAAAGAAACACTAAATTAATAAAACAAATAGAGAAGCTTAGAAAGATCATGGTTTGGGGGAAAAAATCTACATTAAAAAAAAAAAAGGAGAAATTAATGAATTTTGAAATTCCCAGGGAATGTGATTTGATTTGGAGGTACATTGGTCTACCAATAGAGGAGGAAGAAGTAGTACATCACCACAACAGAACAACAGTCATGAAAATTACTGATGATGGAATAATTATTCTGAAACTGGTCTAAAAAACGAAGACAAAATATGAAGTAAGGTGATATTTTTAAATATTTAATTAATATCCTTGTTGCCACTAGATGTCTTATTAAGGTGATATGCTGACCACATATCACTCACTGACATCTGTAGGGAAATAAGTTAACTAAAGAAATTCTGAATATTTTATCACTATGAAATTGTTTCACTTTCCTAATAATACATTATTTCTTTACTTAGATTCTTTAATATTAACTATGAAAACTTGCAAGAACTAAATTTCTGTAATGTTCTGTGTTAATAGTAGATAAATAATTAATTTTAAAACAAGTGGATAAACATTTAGAATTGACAGTTTGGAAGAAACTATACATTCAGAAAAATAAATATAGATCAACGAATTTTGATATTCCTAATAAACTAATTTGATTTTCAAAGTTTCATAAATTCAAACTATAGATGGCAACACTGAAGTTGGTGACGGCCAAAGATTTCATCAGTCAGATAGTTATGGCCTGAAGATGAATGAGATTTCATTTGAAAGTGCGGTATCGTGAAAAAATGAAATCTATAAGGCGAGTTCTCAAAAAATGTTCTCCAATAAATTTAAATAATTAATTTGTTTCACTATTTCAATATTTATTTATTGTAAAACACTTATTTGAACTTGTTAAATTACACTTTCACTTGAAATTAAACTCATAAACATTTGTAAAACGAGAGAAAAATCCCAGAACCTGGCTTCTATTGTTAGGGCCATTCGCTGCAAGACTGAAGACACCAAAGAATCATACAAAAAAGCATGAGGCAGTCTCTGACAAAGTTAATATTTAAAATATTGAGGTTGTCCGATAAGCAGTATTAGCATCAACCAACCAGAGCGTGGGATTTTGACACCATGCAGGTGATGTAACATTCTATGTGCTAAAGAAAACCTAACAGAATAAAATATACTCGTTACAAATACATATACTATTACCAATATACTAAAATAAAATACATTATACAGAAATATGCCACTAACAATAGCACTTAATTAAAAAACAATAAATAGTTTAAAAAAGTTGATTCAAGGATCCTCCAGATGCATTATGTCAAGAATTCTCGGATTGTGCACCCTTACCCATTGTGTACAAATCATGAGAATTCCCTTGTTTCACATAGTTAGGATTTCACACCATCTGTTAAGAAAAACCCTGTGCTTTTTGGCCTTGATGATTATTTGTATGTATAGCCATAACATAAGGGTAGATCTTTTTTTTAAAGTAAATTTTGGTTGCTCTTATATACTGTTATTCACATTCCAAAGCTAGTCGCTATGATTCCCTCTATCTCTCAATAAGAAAAGGCACCACAAATACTGATTTTTTTAGTAATAGTGAGGGCAAGAGTGAACCTAGAGACTGCTTCAAATAAGAAGGCAAGTCATGTTGAATAAATGCTGAACGGAAACATCATCTCTTTGGTATTACAACTCTTAGAGTTAGCCTTGACACCTGAACAACAGCTCGCCATTCTATACTGTCCACTCTCCACATCATCCAACCATCTGATCCTGGATCCTATCGCATCTTCTTTTACAGTCAAGTTTTGCATCCAATACTACATTGAGGGTTCGGTTTGTGTCCTTTCTATATATGTGTTGAAAAACTACTCGACTGTTCTGGCTTTAATATCTGCTATTATATCTATGTCTTGAATAAAGCATGTATTTCTCCATTAGTTCTAATTGCCAGACTCCATTATCTCTAGTTGGGCCATATATCTTCCTCAAAATTTTTCTTTCCCAGGTGGACACCACATGCTATAGCCATTTTCTGTTAGTGCCAGCTTTTACTACCATATCCATCCATCCATCCACAGTTCATTCTGCCCGAGGGCAGGTCTTTCACTGCAATCATAGCATTTTCATGCTATGCGTGCAACTTTACTAGGGAATTGTAGGTGTGGTAGCTTCCTGTTGCTTTCCACACCGGTGAATGATGATGATGATGATGATGGTCATATGATTTGGGGACCGTTTGGGCCTTAAAGTTTTCCTGACATTTGTCTTAAAGGTGAGGAAAAAACTCAATAAAAACCTTACCAGAAAAACTGCCCCAACCGGGTATCGAACCCGGGACCACTGCGTGACAAGACAGCACGCTACCTCGAGACCACAGCGATGGACTCACTAGCATATACTACAATAGATTTAATTATTGATAACCAATAAAAGTGAAGAAAATGAAAACTTCCATGTTTCTTTAGTTCTCATAACCATAGATTTTATCAATTGTTTATTATTACGAGTACATAGCACTGTAAAGTCTTACTAGGATTCCTCATACATCTTCTCTAAAAGTTTAATAAAAATCCATCAATGATGAGTGAATATATGATTTTTTAAAAGGATCATTGTAATTCGGCCCCTGTCCCATTTTTGAGAATGTACATTATAATATAATGCAGTATATTTCATATTAAAGACATTTCTTCACGTGCTCTCAGTAAATATATATGAATTGACACAATTTTGTGAGAGAATGGACTGTCTGATCCAGAAAGAGATACTCCTGTATGTAGTTAATTTTAGCACTAAAGGTTAAACTTAAAACTAGCAAGTCTTTTGTTGCACTTAATTCTACCATCACAGGCTTCTTGTTTTGTTTGAGGTCAGCCAAGGAATATGAATGTAAATTTCTATGTGTGTACATAATTTTGTTTTATTAATAATTACTTCCAGTATTCAATTTCTTAATGTTACTCAGTAGAGTGTGTGTTATTGGCCCTTAGAATTTTATCTGATCTATTGTAGACCTGTTTTCTTCAAATCACATTGATGATCTCCTATTATGTCTATTTACATACATAGATGGAAAAATAAATAGAACAATTTTTTTAATTTAATTACATCGGTCACCTACATATGATATAAGAAATGACACAGAGATAAAGTTACAGAAATAAAATGCAATAAATGGAGTCATAAAAGATATTCACTGGAGTAAGACAGGGATGTGGACTTTCGCCATGCTTTTCATTCTATATATATGAATAGAATAATAAACAAATGGAGGAAAACACAACGGGGATATATACCATCAATTGGAACCTCAAACTCGATGCTATTCTTTTTGCAGATGATTTAGCTCTTCTGGCACTTTCGAAAATGATTTCAACGATCAATTATAATTTACAAAAAATAGCTGCCAAATTAATATGGCAAATATTAACTAACAAAACTAAAATTTTGGCATTTCATGGGAAGGACCCCATACAAAGTAAAATCTGTCTCCAGAATAAAATTTTAGAGAGATCTAATCAATTTAAATATATTGGATATTATCTCTTTATTGGGATGAAAAGGATATCCCTGAAAAAATTACTAGTTATAATAAAAGTTTGGGAATTATAATCAGTTATGAAACCATCCCTTGTACAAAAAACCACTAGAATAGTTTATATAACACTTTGGCTAGACCAGTGTTGTCCTATGGTAGTGAAGCATGTACACTAAAAAGACAACATGAAAGCAGAAATAACGGCTTGGCAATGAGATTCATGCGCAGAACAGCGTGGTTACACCAGATGGGATGGAGAAGGAACATGATATCTTAAAAGAATTGAAGACTACACCAATTTTGGAATATATTAAACAGTACCAACTAAATTGGAAACACCATCTTGAAAGAATGAGTTCAAATTGGATACCCAAAGCTGTTTATAATTATATACCAAGAGGACGAAGATCTCTGGGTCATCCTATGAAATGCTGGAAGGAAAATTTTCTATAGGATCATAACAGGCCTTGGCCTAATACTTGGAAGGAAGAAGAAGATAAAAAGATATTTTGGAAAACAAATGTCAACCACAACAAAATTGAGATTACACAATGTAACTGCAAAATCAGGACAGAAATAGCAAAAACTGGATTCTAAATTCTAAAATCAAATAAAAATTGATGAAATATTTATGTCCACTGCTAAGTTTGACAAAAATAGATAAACAAAGAAACACAGATATACGCGATAAATTAAAAGTTCAAAATATAGTTGAAATTCAGAATTATCAAAGCAATTGGTTACTTCTTATATTATTTTTGGTCTGGACATCTTACCTCAATATTAATGTTGATTTGTTCTTGGACATGTTTCAAAACAATTCTCTGTTTTATCTTCAGCTTTCCCAGACTGGTTTTATTTATGTTGCATTATGTTGCACCACCTGGATGTCGATGTCAGCTCCATCCTGTGGTTGGCCAAAGAACCTCCAAACAAGGTCACCCTCCATCGGAATATCAAAATCATAACTCTGTTTCTGTTCTTCTGAATATAAATTTTTTTCCCAAATAGTCAGTCGTTTGTATTTTCTAAACTGTTTTAATTATTTGGTCTGAATTAATATATGTTTTTCAGACCAACATGAGCAGCAACTGCGGATTTTTCAATTTCTCCATTTTTAATATTTCTTATGTGTTCTTGGTTCTAATTTTTAGGTTTCTTTGTGTTTCCTCTATATATCTTTTCACAACCCATGCATTCAATTTGATATATTCCTGACTTTTTATTTTTACAGTTTTTTATTTTTGTTGGTTTTTATTAGTTATTTAAACGTAGTTATTTTTTGCGTGCTAATTTATATAAACTTCTCCAAATATATTTTGAAATTTATTATGTACCCAGGGGTGATATGTGAATTTCCTATATTTTTTTCATAGGTGTTCTTCTTTTTCAAGATTACTTCTGTTTATCATTTTTTGTTTTTTATACTTTTCTATCCTTTTATGTACCATTTTTCATCAAACCCATTTTCTCTTGCACTTTGATTATGTTGTTTCTCATGTTTGAATCTTCTTCGTTTAAGGGTAAGTTACCAATCTATGAGGTTAAACTATAAATTGCTGCTAATTTATGTCCAATTGGATTGAACCCTGTTGATTTTATAAAATTTTCCGTTGAGTTCTTTTCTATGAATTCCTGAATTCAATTTTCTTTTTTCTTCGTTTCTGCCATTTGAGATCCAAAAAAGGTATTTGTTATGTCTTCTATTTCTTTGGTGAATTAATGTTTGTACTCTGTAAATTTAATAGTTTTAGGGGAATCTTCTACATGTTTTTCTTACCAATACAAAATTATCTCGATCAACATATCTACTCCAAAACTTTAAACATTGTGGGATGTGCTTAGTGATTTTACATTCAAAATCGCTCATAAATACATTTGCCAGGAAGGGTGATAAGGGTTTCCCATTGAGAGGCCTGATTTTTGTCTATAGAAACTCCCATTGATGTAAAAAACCATTTGATCAATGCATAACGCAGTTAATTTCAAATAATCTTCTTTGATCTCTCTGTCTATGTTGTTTTTCTTAACCAATTGTTCAATATCTCCAAAGTTTTTGTTTCGGTACATTTGTGGAATAGTGAAACTACATCAAACGAAACCAACCTATCTGTGGTTCAATTTCCACTTTTTCTAATTGTTTTACTAAATTCCAATGAATTTTCAATCTGCAGACTTTCAAATTATAATTTCTTTTAAATTGATTATTCAGCCATTTCGACATTTTGTAGGTTGGTGATCCAATATTGTTAATTATTGGCCTCATTTTGTTCCCGGTTTGGTGAATTTTTGGAAGTCCATGTATATTAGGGTTTTTGGGTTGCTTACTTTTAATTGAAATTTTTTTTTCTTGGATAGGATTTTAACATTTTAAAACAGTTTCCACTTTTTTTATGGTTTTTGGTAGGGGGTCATTCTTAATTTTTCATACTCTTTTCTTTCAAAAGTTCTTCATTCTATTTTGAGAATCTTTTTGTCCAGAATTATAATTGGTTACCCTTATTGATTTTGTATATACAACATTTTTGTTATTTTTTCTTGAGTTTTTTTAAATTCTCCTTACAACTTGGGTTTTTATTTGTATCTTTATTTTATTCAAAAATTCTTCACATTTTTTTCTGATGATTATTTTTCTTCTGCTACTAACCCTTCTATTGAATTTTCAATGTCCACTATGTATTCTTCTATTCTATTGGAATAATCTTATTTGCTGTTTTTAGACCGTTTCTAACAATTTTGTCTCTTTTAGGGTAAAGGTTGCCTTTGAAAAATTTTTAACATAATTTCTGGTGGATTCGATTTTTCTTCATTTCTGGTTTATTCTGATGTTTGATTTTTAAACATCAGAATAAAACCAGAAATGAAGAGAAGAAATTCAGAATCCACCAGAAATTATGTTAAAAATTTGTTCAAAGGCAACCTTTACCCTAAAAGAGACAAAATGTGGTAGAAACGGTCTTAAAAACAGGCAATAGATTATTCCAATAGAATAGAAGAATACATAGGGGACATTGAAAATTCAATAGAAGGGTTAGTTACAGAAGAAAAAAATAATCATCAGAAAAAAATGTGAAGTAATTTTGAATAAAATAAAGAATTACAAATAAAAACCCAGTTTGTCAGGAGAATTTAAAAACACTCAAAGAACTAAATAACAAAAATGTTGTATATACAAAATCAGATAAGGGTAAACAAATTTATTATTCTGGACAAAGAAAGATTATCAAAATAGAATGGAAGACCTTTTGAAAGAAAAAGGAGTATGAAACAAATGAAGAATGACCCCCTACCAAAAACCATAAAACACAAGTGAAAACTGTTTAAAAATGTTAAAATCTATCCAAAGAAAGAAAAATTCAAATTAAAAGAAGCAAACCAAGAAACCCTAATATTACATGGACTTCCAAAAATCCACAAACCGGCGAGGAACAAAAATGAGGCCAAAATTAACAATATTGGATCACCAACCTACAAAATTTCGAAATGGTGAATAATCAATTAAAAGAATTAATAATTTTGAAAGTCTGCAGTGAAATTCATTGGAATTAGTTAACAAATTAGAAAAAGTGGAAATTGAACCCACAGATAGGTTGGTTTCGTTTGATGTAGTTTCACTCTTCACAAATGTACCGAAACAAAAAACTTTGAGATATTGAACAATTGGTTAAGAAACAACAAACATAGACAGAGAGATCAAAGAAGGATTATTTGAAATTAACTGCGTTATGCATTGATCAAATGTTTTTACATTCAATGGGAGTTTCTATAGACAAAATCAGGGCTCTCAATGGGAAAACCATTATCTACCCTTCCTGGCAAATTTATTTCATGAGCGATTTTGAATGTAAAATCACTTAACGCAGTCCCACAATGTTAAATTTTGGAGTAGTAGTAGATATGTTGATGATGATAATTTGTAATTGTTAAAGAAAAACATGTAGAAGATTCCCTAAAACATTTAAATTTACAGAGTGCAAACATTAAATTCACCAAAGAAATAGAAGACAATAAACAAATACCTTTTTTGGATCTTAAATTGGTCAGAAACGAAGAAGAAAGAAGAAAAATTGAATTCAGGATTCATAGGAAAGAAACTCATACGGAAAATTTTATAAAATCAACAGGGTTCAATCCAATTGGACATAAATTAGCAGCATTTAATAGTTTAACTCATAGATTGGTAAACTTACCCTTAAACGAAGAAGATTTCAAACATGAGAAAAAAACACATAATCAAAGTAGACAGAGAAGAGAAAATGGGTTTGATGAAAAATGGTACATAAAAGGATAGAAAAGTATAAAAAACAAAAAATGATAAACAGAAGTAATCTTGAAAAAGAAGAACCACCTATGAAAAAAATATAGGAAATTCACATATCACCCCTGGGTACATAATAAATTTCAAAAATATTTGAGAAGTTTAATATTAAATTAGCACCAAAAATAACTACAGTTTAAAAAAACTAATAAAAACCAACAAAAATGAAAAAAAACTGATAAAAATAAAAAGTCAGGAATATATCAAATTGAATGCATGGGTTTGTGAAAGATATATATAGGGAAAAACAAAAAGAAAACCTAAAAATTAGAACCAAAGAACCACATAAGAAATATTAAAAATGGAGAAATTAGAAAAAAATCTGCAGTTGCTGCTCATGTTTGGTCTGAAAAACATAATATAAATTCAGACACTAAATTATTAAAACAGTTAGAAAATACAAACGAGCTGACTATTTGGGAAAAAAT
Organism: Diploptera punctata; assembly: GCA_030220185.1. Taxonomy (NCBI): domain Eukaryota; kingdom Metazoa; phylum Arthropoda; class Insecta; order Blattodea; family Blaberidae; genus Diploptera; species Diploptera punctata. The sequence goes on from JASPKZ010001759.1 coordinate 56,831, forward strand.
TTATATTCAGAAGAACAGAAACAGAGTTATGAATTTTGATATTCCGATGGAGGGTGACCTTGTTTGGAGGTTCTTTGGCCAACCACAGGATGGAGCTGACATCGACATCCAGGTGGTGCAACATAATGCAAACATAAATAAAACCAGTCTGGGAAAAGCTGAAGATAAAACAGAGAATTGTTTTGAAACATGTCCAAGAACAAATCAACATTAATATTGAGGTAAGATGTCCAGACCAAAAATAATATAATTAAAATAACCTCAAAATATAACTTCCTAAAATTAAATATTTGGTTACTTCTTCTTCTTCTTCTTCCTTCCAAGTATTAAGCCAAGGCCTGTTACGATCCTATAGAAAATTTTCCCTCCAGCATTTCATAGGATGGTACAGAGATCTTCGTCCTCTTGGTATATAATTATAAACAGCTTTGGGTATCCAATTTGAAACTCATTCTTTCAAGATGGTGTTTCCAATTTAGTTGGTACTGTTTAATATATTCCAAAATTGGCGTAGTCTTCAATTCTTTTAAGATATCAGTGTTTCTTTTCCGATCCCTTCTAGTGTACCTGCTGTTCTGCTGCATGAATCTCATTTCACAAGCCATTATTCTGCTTTCATGTTGTCTTTTTAGTGTCCATGCTTCACTTCCATAGGTCAACACTGGTCTAAGCCAAAGTGTTATATAAACGTAATCTGGTGTTTTTTGTACAAGGGATGGTTTCATAATTGATTAATAATTCCCAATTTTATTATAACTAGTAATTTTTCAGGGATATCCTTTCCATCCCAGTTACAACATGTCCAAAGAATGGACCCATTTGTTTTCCTAAATTAGGATTACAGCATCAATCTTAATGATTTCAAGATAAAAAAAAAGTAAAGTGATCCCACAACAGGCCCGGAGGGTCCTTGGGGTAGTAGGAGGTTAAGGCTCCCACTTTTTCTAGACAATCGGCATTTTATGTCAGCCGGGTTGTCAGACCTGCATGACGGCCGTCTTTACCCCCAGAACAAGCGTCTGGTACTCATTTCAGTTAGAGGCTGAGTCGACCCCAGGGCCATAGTGCCGCCAGAGGGTTTGGGTGAGTTTAAAAATCCTGACCCCAACGGGACCCTCCGGCTTGTAGCTGAGTGCCTTAACCACTATGCTACGGCATGCCCCCAAGGAAGACCAAAATTAAGATAGACCGACCAACTACATCTTGAGATCTCTTAGGAACAGGCTCAAATGACCTGAACCTAAACAAGTTCATAATGATATACATATATTGCGTCAACTGTATCCCTTGATAATTTAAACAAGAAGAGAAAAAGTATTAAGTCTTTTATTTTTAATTTTGATCCTGGGAAGAGGGACTTAACCTTTAAACGCCCAGGAGCCCATATGCTGGGTTTTAAAATGTACGTCCAATCTGCCCGCAGACCCAGCGTATGGGTTCTGAGCAGGCGGACTTGTTTGGTTGCTTGAAATTATACTGGATAATACTACTATTCTAACATACCTTTTTTCAGGGTTATCAGATGCTTGGCAACGTGATGTGAAGATAGCATTCGTTTATTAAATGTTTGTTTTTGTGTGATAAACCTCGAAACAATCACCAATTCACAAACCGACATCATACTTTTACACTTCACTTGCACACGTTTTCTGATTCCCCGCGCCAAACACACGACAAATTAGTCTTTGTAAAGCTACCGACCAATGTTGACTAAAGTTAGCTTCAAGTCACAAATATCTGTACTCATTATACTAGCACCGACCAGGGAGTCATCTACAGGGTGTTCTACCAATGTTCCGAAAAGTCTGTGACAAGTCTAAGTCGGAAGTCTGTATGTGTTGTTTTGGCCCAATGTTGACTAAAGTTGACTTCAAATCACGAAATGTCTGTACTCAATATACTAGGTCTATCCAGGGAGTCGTCTACAGGGTGTTCTATTAGCCTGTTGCAATACGTCTCTGAAGTCTAAGTCAGAAGTCACTATATGTTGTTTTGGCACCAATTAAGTCAGAAGAGAAAACTGTGTAGATAGTAAGTCTAACAATGAAAAAATATTTTTCTTTTGGTTGTTGAGGCTAAACAAGCTATACGGCGGGGGGACTCGACATGCTGAGCACATGTCACCCATGCACTGGCTCGTGCTCATCTTACCTTTGTGATTGACACATATGAGTGTGAGGCCAGAAGCTGAATGGTAGGCTCTAAGGGCCTTCTAGGCCTGTCGCACCATGGAATATTATTTATTATTATTATTTTTAGATTATTAGGCATCCCTTTTCTCTTAGTCTTACATCCAACAACACGTCATTTCACATTAGAATAATTACGCCAAGAAACAGGGACATTTCTGATCTGTCATGTCAGGGGGAAGAGATATTTTCTTCGCTGTCAATTCTAGTTTCACGAACCCAAGACCTGACAAACGTCAGGTGTCTCACAGCTATAAGTGTCAGTTGATTGTAGCTTGTCATTGATATCGTTTCGTCATTGTCACAATCCGAGAATGTCTTGTATTTCAGCGGAACGTAGTGATTTTGTACCAGACATATCGTAAAACTTCACTCTGAGTCACAAAACTGTGAATGAATAAGGGTGTGGGTGGAATGTGACCTGTTTTTTTTTTCTTCAAAACTTTTCCTGCTTTGGGGGAAAAACTGACCGGATGCAACATAATAAAACAAAAGAATGAACGAGGGTGAGAATATACCTAAATCTATGTATAGTTTTCCCTTCTAACCTGGATTCACAACACTCTAAAATCCCGAAAGTTATTTGCTAACTATCGTGAATTTAAAAATTATCTCTATGATATAAAATATCACTACGGGATTTTGCCGTGAATACCACTGATTTTACAATAATATTTAACACTTTAAACCTTGTTTGATGTTTGTGACCCCCACAGATTTTAAAATATGAGTTAATAAAATCAGCAAAGTTATAGTCAAAAGCCAAGAAGTTTAAAAGCTAGGTGGACATTTAAACCCGGGCAGCCTGCCGCTACCTGGCCATTTAAACTTGGGCGCTTAAAGGTTAATATGCAAGTTTCTTGGATCACAAAAAGAGGGAGCAGAAGTCGACATCCAGGGCCAGTATCTTAAAGATTATCAGTCTGATGATAGAGCAAAAGATGTTCTAAAACATGTCCTACAGGAAACTACCAATATTAAGTAAGATGAAACATAGACTCTACTACTTATTTATTTCCATTTTCTGTTTTTTTTAGATAATTATGCCTTACTGAAGTTTAGAGACTGCTCAATATATAGCTAAAAGAAGAATATGAAAAATGGGGACTTTATATAAACATTGAGAAAACTAAATATCTGTGTATAGGAGAAGAAATGGAAAATATAAATTTCAACAATGGAGAAGAACTAAAACCTAGTATTGAATGCACTTATTTAGGAACAAAATTAGACTATTCAGGCGATAACACAGTGGAAATTAAAAATAAAATTGCACAAACAAAACAAGCAATAAATGCTTTAAACTCTGTTTGGTGGAGCAAAAATATTACAAATATATAGAAAATTACAAATATATCAAACCATAATTCAGCATTTTAACATATGGTGCTGAAGTCTGGCAAATTCCTACCAGGGAAATGAAAAGAATTTTAATTACAGAAATGGATGTTTTAAGAAGATCAGCTGGAAAATCTAGAATGGATAGAATGTGATATAAAGAAATAAGGGAAATTATAGGTGTACAAGAGGAGCCAGACATCATAGACATTATAGAAAAGAAAAGATTACAGTGGTATGGCCATGTTAAAAGATTGCCTAAAATTATTATGGAATGGATCCCAATAGAAAGGAGGAAGAGAGGAAGACTGAAGAAAACTTGGATAGAAGGGGTACAAGCAGCTATGAATATCAGAGGATTGGAGGAAGATCAATGGATGGACAGAGAGGAATGGCATTTGGTTTCCGGAAGATGGCAACAGCTGCCATGATACCAGATGATGATGATGATGATGTGTTCTTCCTTCCAAATTTTAAACATTTTTTAAAACATATTAATATCAGGGTAGTTGTAAAAAGCAATTTCTGTGGAAATCATCATAAAATCTATTTCAGAAGTCTCCATGTTCTCACTTTTACTTATTATTGTTCTCTAGACCCATTTCATTGGCCCTCTGCCATCCATTCTAAATTACGATATAAATCTTTAAAAAATTGTATCTAAAGTATGTCCATTTCACCAAACTTGTATTAATTAATTTGAAAGAGGATTAAATTGTTTATGATTTTACTATAGGTAGGTATTTTCTTCATTACACTGACTTTGCTACAATCTATGTATTTTGAAATAGAAATTGCAATTTTGTGTAAAGAATGATGACGAAGAGAAAGGAGTATAAAAATCAATGCTGCCATGTAGCTTATTCCTGTCAAAAAACACCAAGAGTACCATCAGGTTTAATGTTCCCATCTGTTGGACGAATCCCTGTCAAAATATACACTGCAGAGGGATTAGAAGTTAATCTAGGTATTTGGTGTAAAATCATCTTGCACTTTAGGTGAGCAGTTTAAAGCATCATGCCCTGGTGCAGAGCTTGGATTTTCCCTGCTTTGAGTCCTCATAGGGGAAGAAATTTTCATATGGAATTTAGGCCAATATGGGACTGATGTCCACTCAGCATCTTGAACAAAACTCCAAAAAATCCATGGTGGCAGGCTTAGAAGGCCCTTGGCCTATCAGCTGGCTGCTGGTCTCACAACCACATGTATTAATCACAGAGGTAGACGATCATCCTGCCAGTGTAGGGGTGATATATGGTCAGCATATCAGATCCCCCAGACATTATAGCTGGTTTTCTCAATCTGAAGCTGCTACTTATCGTAGTACCCAAATGCCTCATGATGCTGGGTGGACACTGATCCCATACTGGCCAAAATTCCATGAGAAAATTTCTTCCCCCATGGAGACTAGAACAAGTGCAAGTCCCATAGCTTTGCATCAAGGCTTCTTGCCTTAACCACTTGGCTACAGTGCAGGACTTGAACAAATTGGATAGCTATAATAAGTAGTGGAACCAGGTTGAGAAAACCAGCTATAACAGCTATAGAACCTAATATGCTGACCACATGTCACCCCTATATTGGTTGGATGATCATCCATCTCTATGATTAACATATGTATGTGAGGCCAGCAGCCAGCTGGTAAGGCCTATTATGGCATAAAATGGATCTGGTGCACAATCTGGTGATTAAATATTTTACATCAACACTCCAGCTCCTAGATTGAAATTTTTTCAATTAAAAATGCAGTTAAACTTTACAACCTGTAATGCAACTTTTTTAATTCCTTCATAAACTCCTGTCAAATTTTATTCTTAGGGTTTCATTTTTCAAATTATTTCCCACCATTTACAATGATTTTTACATTTTTTCTAATGATTATTTCAATATATTTTTCTATGACATTTAACTACATATGTAACATGAAGACATGGCAGCCATATTGATTTTAACCAATATTCTATGCAACGACAAAGACATATTCCACTGTAGCCAACATAGAGTATGTACTAATTAACTGTACACATATTATACTTCAGAATTTCACGAACTTACTATTTATTTTTGAGCATTGCATTCTTTCACATATTGGAGTGCTAAAATTGCATTATGTTAGCTTTTAGGTTGGTCTTTCGCAGGTTAGAGTACTTAAATTGAGTTAGGTTGGCTATTAGGTTCATTAAATATCATGTATATGTAGGCTGCATTTTGTAATTCCATAGTGTAAACTGCTTCGCATTTGTTGGCGCATGCACATGGTGTATGATTGGAATTTAGAATAATTTTTCACGTCACATGTAAAGTATTTCCAAAAATTCTAAACCCATCAGGTATTGAATCTGGACCCGCTAATCAGGAAGAAGACATAGCAGACTTGTTGAGGTATATTAAGCAAGAGAATAATTACACTGCTGATTCTACCAATCAAAGATGATCAGCACACTTGTACATAAAGCTGTAAAAATTGTGTACAGATGTGAGTCCACACATTTTAGCTTTCAAATAAGCCCATGTGAAACAAAATGTATTTAGCTTTATGTAGGAACAAACTAAATATTTTCAAATCATGTTAGATCTATATTATTTGCACACAAGTGTCAAGAAATCTACATTTTGGTTCCTTCCACTTCATACACTAGTGATGAAATACTAGCGCAAAAATTGTTGATTATCACTGGTCTACAAAAAAAATAGTTTTTGTCTGCTACTGAGGAAATTCTGGCTGTTTTATACTGAAAGTGATGCACTGATTCCAGATCTGTAATCAGATTCATCCTAGCACAATCAGGTTTTTGAGTTATGGGACTCTTAAATAATCTGAAATCTTACTATTCAATAGTTATTTAGTTATATTCATTTATCGTAAAATCTTACTTACTTACTTACTCACAGGCACTATCGAACCCATAGGTTCATGGCCTTGCAGACATAAGCTCTCCATACATCCCTATTCTGAGCTAATGTTTTCCAATCATTTTCTGTATAATCCACTTCCCTCAAATCATAGTTAATGCTATTCTCCCACCTCACTCTTGGTCTACCAACTGGGCATTTTCCTTCTGGCCTTCCTACAAGAATATTCCATGCACGTCTTTCATTTCCCATATGCGCAACATGTCCTGCCCATCATAGTCTACGAGACTTAACTGTTCTTATTATATCTGGCTTCCTATAAAGACCATGTAGTTCATTGTTATGTAGTCTTCTCCATTCACCTGTCTGTTCATCTCTCTTTGGTCCAAAAACCTTCCTAAGTACTTTATTCTCAAATACTTGTAATCTCCTTTCCTCCCTTAAAGTAAGAGTCCATGTTTTGCACCCATATAATATAACTGGTAGAATAATAGTTTTATATATTTTCAGTTTAACATTTTTTGAAAGAAGTTGGGACATCAAAAGTCTCTGCAATGCATAATAGCACGCATTTCCAGAATTGAGCCTCTGTTTAATTCCTTTGTGCATCTCATTCCTATTTGTGATTATTGTTCCTAAGTATTTGAATTTAGCCACAGTGGTATAATATTGAGTTTATCTTATATATATTATTAAATGATATTACTTTAAGTAAGAATATATAAACTTACAATTAGTAGTAAGCACTAAAATATCTATTAAAAGTACTTAGGCCTTTGCCTTTCTGCTTATGTTGGAATGTAGTTGATTACTGTAGAAACCAGCATCTATTAAAAGTGCTTAGGCCTTTGCTTTTCCGCTTATGTTGGAATGTAGTTGATCACTGTAGAAACCAGCAGAAATCACCCATCATACTCAGGCCATATTGACCCTGGTAGCTGGATTCCATCGTTGATATGTCCTGATGGAACCTCTCATCATTTTCATCATCATAGCCCCAAGATTTGTAGGAAAAAGTCAAGATCGGAATGTAGAAAGTGCAGATTCTGAAATGCTCTAAGCATGTTATGCACTAGCTCAGCATAGTTTTCAGTTCAATAATTTCCTAGAAACCTTGTTATAACAAGTATAAATGAATCCAAAGTTTTGAGTTCAAGAGCATTTAGTTTTGTCCTGAATGTCGTGTCACACATCAACTGTCGGATCTCTGGTCCAATGAAAATTCCTGTCTTCAATATTTTGCATCACTCTTAATTCTCCCAAACTTCTCTTTCAGATACTTAAAACCTTCACCATCATGATTCAGTGCCTGCACAAAGTTCTTCATGAGGCCCAGTTTAATATGAAGGGGTGGAAGAAACATCTTCTCTGCATCAAAAAGCGCCTTATGTTTCACATTGTTTTTTCCCCACAGTCATTTCAATCCTTGAAGGAAATTGTTGAATCATGAAATGATTACTGTCATCACGGCTATCCCACAAACACAAAAGCACATGTTTTTTGTGTAGCCCAACTGTAGACCTTGTAGAAGTGATATAACTTTCAAATCTCCACAAATGTGCCACTGAAATGTTGTGTAGTTTATCACTGTTAGAAGGATCTCCATGGATTCATGTGTCTCCTTCAATCTGGTAGCATGAGCTATAGGGATTGATGGTTTATTGTTACCATTGTGTAACAAAACACATTTTAAGCTCAGTTTGGATGAGTCAATGAACAACCTCCAATCAAGGGATTTTTATACATATCCTAATTCTTTCATGAGGCTATTTACATCATTACAAAAACACAAAGAATTACTTTCAGTATAAAAATAAGCCAGTTTCTTTTGCGGTCTCTATAAAGCATGACTGTGATACCATTCTTTAATAAATTCTACTCCTTGAGTCTAGATGCTAAGAGTTCAGACTTCTCATTTAAAAGAGACGAATCTCTGATTAAGTCATTGAGATCAATTTGATTTAGCAAATGAGGTTTTGAATTCTCTAACTCATCTACACAAAATTTGTCTTGTGAAGAGCTTTCTATTTCTTCCTTGTCTTCAAGAGAGAAGTCAGCAATAAAATCTTTGGGAGGAAGTGGTATAGGATTCTCTGAATCATAAGGAACTGGTTTCCGAGCAGATTCACAATTTGGATATAAAATTTTGGATTTACTTTTCTTTGAAAACCCAGCAATTTTTGTCATGCAAAAATAACAATCTGTGGTATGTTTCTTCTGCTCATGCCATATCATTTGCACAGTAAAAGGCAAAGATTTTCTATTACCAGATAGCCATTGTGTAAGACCACTGTAACATACAGTGCAACAATATTGGGGTACTCTACATCTAAAATAGGAAATTGAGAAAACAGCAATCACACAGTATGAAAAATTTTTAAGGCTACCCCATAATAACTGGACCCAAAGAAAACCACAAGTATGTTTAAAATCTCAGCAAAGCTTCTTAAGCATAGTACAAGGAATCAAACAGAAATTACAACTTCCACGTTCAAAAGAAAATATGCAGATAAGAAACAACCCTCTAGAATTTTTGGAAATTGAATATAACCTTCATTTAACAGAAGACATCAAGAAATCTGAAACTCCTCCATATATTTTAAAACAAATGTCACTGGAAATAATAAATCTAAGATACCCAGCTCCTGAATGGATACATATTTTTACAGATGGCTCTAGCCTACCAAATGACGGTGGCACTGGTGCTGGTGCAGTATGTCCACTTTTTTCCTTTTATCGTAAACTAAACACAAATTCAACAAACTTTGATGACGAAATCCTAGTAATTTTCTTAAGTTTACAAAATCTTTTATACCACATCCAAAAATTTACACAAGTTGTAATTCTATGTGACTCCAAAGCAGCCATTCTTGCTATAACACGAGACACAACACCCAAAAGCATCAAAATTATCGAATGTCACAAAATGATAAAACAGTTATCCCGTCTACATAAAAAAGTTGTACTTCAATGGATTCCGGCCCATTGTGGAGTGACAGGCAATGAAATAGCCGATTTTCTGGCCAAGAAAGGTAGCAAAATTGTTTCAAACCCAACTTCTACTCCAGTTTCCTTTTACTCTATCAAAAGAATTATCTCAAATAAATACATCAATAAACTTAGAGAAGAATACACCACCAAAACATCTGGAAAGGAATGGGAAAATCTACAAGCTTATGACATTACTACATTACAAAGAAAATCTGCAGTAGCAACATTCAGACTGCTAACGGGACATGACTGCTTGAATAAACACCTAAATGGAATTGGCATAACAGATTCACCTAAATGCCCATTTTGCAATTTAAATGAAGATATGGAAAGAAACCATCTCCTCCGTTGTCCAGCTTTTGTAGAAGAGACCAGCCTTTCTGCTAAATATTGGAGTGCAAGAGAGCGAATGATTTCATTATCAAGTGCTCGACATTAGATACCAACCAACATCTAAAATAGTGCCTGTAAGCAGTCTTCACTTTACTTGTTATCTTCTTACGCTGGCCATGCTGTGTATATTTCCCACAGATATAGCGGAAATTGTCCGGATGGTTAATGCAGCTTCTGTTTTTTTTTTTTTCATATTAATGAAATTCTGAAATTAAATAATCACTAACACCAATGAAAGCAATATATTTCAACTTTCATATGTGAATCTCTTAACCTACATTACTGGTATGACATCAATATTGTATTTGGTATGCAACAGTATTAAACCATTAACAGAAACATTGTAAATAATTTATTTGGAGTATACTATATTACAGTGCTATAAGGAACAAAATGCTGTTGATATTACTTCCCTTTATGGAATCACACACAAGCACTCACTATGATGGAAATAAACAATTTTAGAGGGGAAAAAGTATAACCTGGTGATACTGAAATGTTAAAACAAAAGATTTATGAAATTAACACTGAGCAAAAAAAAAAAGTTTTTTTTTTTTCTCAGAAAGAAAAATATGTGATTCTGATAGTATTTTTTCTCCTGAATTCAAATATGATATCGGTTTTTCTCCATCATGCAAGGTTTGAAGAAGATTCCATCCTTTTAGCCAGGAACCAAGCATTTCAGACTGGTTTTTGGATAACTTTAAATCTCGTATGAGATCATTAAGGTCTTCTTGAGTCAATAAATGAGGCTCAGATGAACAGCTTTGTTCAAAAGTTGTATCACCAAAATCTGTTTCTTCTTCTTCCTTACTTCCATCAGAATCTGAGCTCTCTTCATCTAATGTCACATGTTCTGGAGGCTTTTGGTATGGGTAATTCTTCACAGTGTGGAACTGGTCTCACTGCAGATTGCAAATCAGGGTACACCACTGTATGTTTTGATTTTGACATAATCCCTTTAATGTATGTTATTAAAAAAATAATGATTTAAATTCATTAATTGAAATAAAAAAAACTGTGGTTGATGGAGAAATTCTAAATACATATTTGAAAACACGATAAAAAAAACTTCATTAAGTACAACTATTATCATGAGACAAAAATCATGTTGACCAGTGTTTATTATCACGGAGGCCATGGTCTCAACATATATGATCTCTTTTAGGTAGAATTTTTTATCACTCACCTCATATTATGTGATAAAAAATTCTACCTAAATGAATATAGGCCTACCTCATAGCGTGAATTCCTAAAATAGGTAAATATATGATCCCATTTATCTAGAGAAGCAATAATGAAATTAAGGAATTAACTAATAATGAAATTAAGGAAATGTATCTAAATACAAAAAAATAAAAATGTAATTATAATAAAATTGTGACATGCTAGATAAAAACAGACTTCAGATCTGTAATCAGCACACTCAAATTAGGCTAGATATACCTTTTTTGTTCAGTAGCAAAATCATTGTAGATCATGTTATGAAAGTGTGTCATCTGGGTGAAAGGGTGACTAGAAGGCATGTTAGGAATTTGAGAGAGATAGGAGAGAGGGAATATAATGTGAAAGCATATTGATATACTAAATTAAAAGTTTGAGAAGAAGAACCAAGTAGATATATTAAAAAAGGAAAACATAGGAAGATTTTTAAAAAGCTGCAAGGAACTGGTATGTACTGTATGCAAAATTAAACTGTAAGAATTTTTTAAATGATATATTTTTAAGGCTATATATGTATATATATATCTCCATGGCAGGCATAACAGTCAGCTGCTGGTCTCACATCCACATGTGTTAATCACTAAGGATGTGTGTGTATATATATATAAAACATGATAAGAAAAATAAATGCTTGGACAGGGATTTGAACCCAGACCACTAAATTGATACCTCAGTGTGCTACTGATTGTGCTACCCAAGCAAATCTAGTACAAATGTTTATTTTTCTTTATATATATACTCTATTAAGAGAGGTAGTGGAAACTCGGTCTCTGCTGCCCTCTAGTAGCTCCTATAACAAGTGTATATATATATATGACAAAATGGATAAATTTTGACGTAGACTTTCACGGCCGGAGTTGCTATGATGATTTTGAAGAAGATTTTCGGGCTGTAGGCCATGGTCGTAAGGCTTGTAGTTCCCTGACGTTTCACCAGAGACTGCGTCTGGCATCCTCAAGGGTTGTCTTGAGACTGGCAATTCTGTCCACTGTCTGTCCTATTTATACGTTCTCCGCGATGTGTTCGTAAGTTATATCTGCCTTCTGATTGTCAGCGGTAGGGACTTCCATTCCTCCAATGAGATTGTTGTTTGATGGTCTAGTCGACTGTACTTGTAGAGGTTTGCATTATGCGTTTTTTAGAACTGGTATCCATACTTTGTTGACTTTTAATGGTTCTTCTTTTCTATTGAAACTGTTTTTATGTTTGAATATTTCGATGGCTTCTCATTGTAGATGGGTAAAATAGTGGGTGCAGTTAGATAATATGTCTGTATTCTAGTATTATACTATGTGGCCATCAAGTAAAGAGGGTTCTGCTATTGCCGACTTATCTATTTGTTTAAGACGACTGTATCTTTCATGCTCCTTAAGTGTGGTTGCGATGCTGTGTTTGGTGGTGCCTATATACATTTTTCCACAACTGCATGGTATCCTGTATATGCCTGTTGTCTGATGGGGATGGAGTTGATCCTTTATAGGTCTGAAGATGCCAGATGCAGTCTCTGGCGAAACGTCGGGGAACTACAAGCCTCATGACCATGGCCTACAGCCCAAAAATCATCTTCAAGATCATCATGGATAAATTTTATAAATTAATTGGATATTTTTACGTCTCATCTCATGTAATTTTTACTGGACTGGATTGAGAAGAGTTCTGACCATCAGCTAAATTCTGACTGTTGAAATCCTGCTGATTTCAACAGTAGAAGTTTAGCTGACGATGGAAGGGATACCTCCTTAAACCTGTTTGGTGAAAATCACAGATGTTTTATGAGGTGAGATGTAAAAATATCTGATTAATTTATATAAATTGATCATTTACCTCACAGAGTTACCTCCCACAGTACTTTTATTAATCTAAATGGATATGCGCCAGACATAATCTGGAATCTCTTGAAGAGATTTCAACCAAACTTCGTACACATGAATTACATACAATCTGGAGATGCACTATGAGGTAAGAGACCTCTAGTACTATACAAAAGTGAGAGGAGGATATAATTGAAAATGATGAATACATATTTCAGCATACCTCTGGAAAGCCTGGAGCAATTTTAATCAAAGTCGCTAGACTTGAAATTTTGATCTTTTAGCTATTAAGATTCCTTGTTCTTAAAAAAAAAATCTGTTGATTTATTAAAACTGGAGGTCGATCAAAATGAATGATGTCACTAGAATAACAAATAGTTTTTACATTGTAATTGATCAAATTTACATAACAGATCAAAAGGTTCCTAGATTGAGTTCTGCCTAATTCCAAGATAATTAAAAGTGAAATTTATGTTATGTAGTCCACCGCTGTGGTCTCGAGGTAGCATGCTGCCTTATCATGCAGCGGGCCCAGGTTCGATTCCCATTCGGGACAGGCTCCTGGGTGAGGTTTTTTAGGGGTTTTTCCTCACCTGTAAGACAAATGTCAGGAAGCTTAGGGCCCAACAGTCCCTGAAAATCATCCGGTCATCCATCATCATCCTTACCATTATCATCATCATCCTTCACCAGTGTGGAAAGCAATGGGAAGCTACCATGCCAATATAATAATTCCCTAGTAAAGCTGCAAAGCATAATTTGAAAATGCTATGATTGCAGTGAAAGACCTGCCCTTGGGCAGAACTACTATGGATGGGTATGTTATGTAGTAGGATTAGAAAAGGAGAAAAGAGATATAGAGGATATATTAATCATTTGAATCCTGCACTATAGCCTAGTGATTAAGGCAGGAAGCCTTGGAGGAAAGCTATGGGACTTGTGCTGGTTCGAATCTCCATAGGGGAAGAGATTTTCTCATGGAATTTTGGTCAGTATGGGACTGGTGTCCACTCAGTATCGTGATGAATTTATGGAGCTACCATAAGTAGCAGCTCCAGGTTGAGAAAACCAGCTCTTAACGGCTGAGGGACCCGACATGCTGACCACATATCACCCCTACATTGACAGAATGATTGTCTACCTCTGTGATTAACACGTGTAGATGTGAGGTCAGCATCTATCTGGTAGGTCAAAGGCTTTATAGGCCTGTCGCACCGTGGAGTTTTTATTAATCATTCAAATCAATACTTAAATGGAAAAGTGGCACAACTACATTATTGTAAAGATTGGCATATTCTAAAAAAAAACATTAACCGAATTGAACTAGTTCAAAATCAGTACCTTTATACACAGTTATCCAGGACTCTTAATATTTTGAAGTTATAAAACATGCAGATTTTTTGTATCTCGTAAAATAGTGCATGTTATTAGTTAAAAAAAAAAAGTTTCCCTGAAAAGTTGCAATTTTTTACATATTCCCTGTTCTCTATGCTCTACATAGAGTATATGACCATCGGTATATGACGGTTTATGAAGAAAATGTTAATTATATAGCCTATATAATTCATGCATAATGATAGATTTAAGCTTATATAATCGAATAATTCGCTTTGTTGGCTATTTTTTTACAATAGAGGGTTATTGAACGATCTTCAGAAATTGTTTAAAATTGAATCCATAGACGGAGTCCGTTTCCATTGATCAAGTATTGAGGTCAAAAATAAGATTAGAAATTTCATGGCTTGGTAGTGAGACCAGTTGTTTCAACATGAAGAATTTATTATCAAGTTACAAATATGGGTGTTATGCAGCTTTGAATAATTTAAATTTTGGATACTCTGTAAATAAGACGCGACAGAAAGTATTAAAGGTAATAATTGAATTCTATTATTTTGTTGCTAACTGTTTTAGGTTATGTAGTCTTGAAATACAAAGATATCATTGATCGATTGATAACAGAGTATTTACTTCGAAAATAACCGTGCCCAATAGTTAAACAAAGTCTTTTTCTTTTTAATTAATACAATACATAATTTCGGTTATTACTAAGAACAATTCGCTAAATAGTTCAATAATAAGGCGCCATGGCACCGGCTCTAATTTTGTTAGCTTTTTGAAGTTCATTTGAATGACGGTTGTGTTTTCGGAAAAAGTTTAGAATCTGCCGTTCACTTAAGAATTGCAGTGCGCATGCGCGAACGCATAATTTAACTTCCACCAGATGACAGGACATCTGTGAAATCGGTATGATCAACCTTTGCAATAAATTCTCAAACATGTTTATAAGAAATGGATGTACACTAACTTCCCCCTTCCTAACTTAAAATAAATTACATGCATATTATTTAAGAAACTATAAACTAATCTGGTGTACACTAACCTCTCCCATTGGAACCTAACAATAGGAAATGAATTTCTTAAAATATAAGAATTAAATTAATGTTTTTATTACCTCACCTCATATCCTTTCTCTTCTAGACTGCAGTTTTGGAGCTTATCTCCATCATCAGTAACCTCTTGTCGACCGGTGTTATGTCGTTTTCTTGGTGGTTTTCTTCTTCCTTCTATTGGTGGACTGATGAACTCATGAATTTCGAAACTCCTGCAAATTTTGACTTGATTCAGAGGTTCATTGGTCCACCGATAGAAGGAAGATGAAAACCGCCAAGAAACAACATAACACCGGTCGACGAGAGGCTACTGATGATGAAGATAAGCTCCGAAACTGCAGTCTAGAAGGAAAAGGACATGAGGTGAGGTAGTAATAAAAACATTAATTTAATTCTTAAATTAGACCTCATAGTGCTTTTTACCCTGTGAAAGTTAAATAAATTCTTAAAATATGTTATGGAACTAATTATGAATGTTGGTTTCCAAATTTTACAGACGTCTTGCCATCTGGTGGAAGTTAATTAAGCATTTGCACATGCATGCTGTGATTCATTGAGAGATAAATATAACAATTTGCAAACATAGAGAAATATTTTATAATTGTGAAATTTGTTTTAAGATCATTGCAAAATGTTTAAAACACTATGCAATGTTATTTAAAAAGGCAAAAAATGTGTAGTGCAACAGTGTCATAAGAATGTTGTACTGGTATGGAAAATCATAAAAAGTCATTTTCTGAAGTTAAGCTTGGCTTTCTAAATAATCAATAATATTTAAGGATAATTGTTAATTTTATTGTTATTTGGACACAGTAGCTAAGATGTAAACTGATACATAAATTTATCACATTGTTAAATATCAAGAATTTGGTATTAAATTGTAAAATACAATCAAATATTAGGAAATATCCATGGAATATACTTCATAATTATTCAGAAGCTGTAATAGTCTTATGTACTCTTTGATAAATAGTTGTTGTGGATAGAGGAAGACTTAATATTATGGAGGTAATTTTCTAGAAGTTGAGCCCATGTATTTTGTCTTTTGGATTAATGGTAATTTTATATATTAATTTACCCATTGTAGTTATGCCATTTCTTGCACTAGGCCTACTTACATAGCTTCTCCATATATGTCTGTTCTTTCTATGCTATTTAACATTATCCTAACATCTAATCTACAGTGTGTGAGATCTAAAAGTATGTGATTGACAGCTTATACATATTTCGCTGATGAACAATAACATTTTTGTTATCTGATTCAAAGTTCTTCTAACTGAATGTTGACATCATACCTGTATCATATCTTGTAGTGTCAGGTACTTTTGAACATTGAAAGCAAGAGACAGCCAGTAAGATTTATAAATGTAAATCACATATTTAAATTTTGTCTACTATAGATTAGATGTTAGGGGTAATGTTAAATAACACAGAAAGATTATATATCTTAATATATAAAAATTTTGTGTCACGTTGTTTGTCCGCGATGGAATCCTGAACTACTGAACCGATTTTAATAAAATATTGCACACTGTGTGTAGTTTGATCCAACTTGAGACTTAGGGTAGTTTATAACTAAATTTATAGTCACATTATTTTTTTATTGCAAATTATTTGTTTATTATTTAACAAAGAGTTATAATTATCTGTGAGTTCCATACGATTCTAACAGATGGCAGTGTAAGGTAATTTGGTAAGGTAATTGGTTTATTATTTAACAAAGAGAGATCCAGATGGCTGTGCTTTTTGTTGCAACCGCAAATTTCAATTGAATTACAAATATTGATTATTTCATAATTTAAGTGTGTTCAGTGTTTATTTTATTTTCAATATTATTAATTTTGTGTGTATTAGTTTTAAATAATCTGGCTGAAAGACAGCAACTTAATTAAAATTTTTAACATATACCTTAGCCATAACAATGTGTGGCCGGGACTTCTAGTATATATATATATATATATATATATATATATGGAAACACTATGTAAGTAGGCCTAGTGCAAGAAATGACATAACTACAATTACATAACTGTTTAGATTTAAAAATTAAAAAAGTATGTAAGTAGTGCAAGAAAAAGTATAATTGGTGAATAATTGTATAAAATTACTGGATTAGCTTTTAGCTTTCAAATATAGCTGGAAGCAAATCCTAATTGTAGGCCATGTGGAGTTGGTGGGTGGGTAGTCTATTTTCATGAAAGTCTGTTATTTAATCTTGAATTTACTTTCTTGAAATTCTATATAGTGTTTTAGTACAGGATCTTTAGTTAGTCTATTAGCATAGTTTATTGGGTTATTAAATTTTATAGATGAATTAAGCAATCATAATATTAATCGGTTACTAAACCGAATAAATATATATTTTACTAGTTAACTAGTATTTTACTGGTTACAGTCGATCATTTAAAAACAATGATCAAATCTACGTGAAAAAATTCTTAGTAGGCCTAGATATTAACTCTAGTTGTTCCTCTACGTCGGAACGTCTCACTATTCCTCATCCTTCCTTGTTTCAGCCACCCAACTCTGGAATTCCCTCCCCTTGTATATCAAGAACTGCCTACAGTTCAAAAAAAAAAGCTCACTAAATATTTTAAAATACAATAGGAAGTAATATTAAGAGGTTTGTGTAATAATTAAAACATTTGGTCTGTTTATTCTTACCTCTTAGAGTTGTTTTTGTCGAACAAAAACAACTCAGAGGTAAGAATGAACAGACCAAATGTTTTAATTATCACTAAATATTTTCATAGACAATGTAATATATAACCGTGTTTCATATATACTTTTATTATTTTGTAATATTTTACACTTTCATTATCAAACCAATTACTTAATCAATTTGTACGTTATTATATTATTATTACTGGTATTATATTTTTATCCTTGTCAACTCTATATTGTGTAGCATATACGATTATTAATCAACATGTAGATAATTCATAATTATTATTATATGTATAATTTAACCCGGTGAAGTGTAAGAGAAGACGTTATGGTCAACTCCATCAGATAAAATAAATAAATAAATAAATATAAGGTGTCTGCACAGGTAGGCTACTGAAAATTTGCTTATTTTGAAGAATAAGTCATTAAACTATTCTCACTTCATACATTTTCAAAATGGATACATATTTCAATTCTAAGGTATTTTAATCTTAAACATAAAAAGCCAACAAAAGTAACTCATCCTAAGCAACTTCTTTAATAGGCTAATTATGCCAAAAACATAAGATTAGATTTGGAAATTACCCTTTTTTTGTTATCATATCACCACAAGAAGATAATTAATTAGTTGGTTATTAATACCATTATTTCTATGGGCTGATAAGATTGAAAGCGAATTAGAAGCAAGTAATTGGTCAGTAAAATCTCATGTACAGAACCCCTCAATCAGGCATACAGATTTTTCACTTTACTTCTTCTTCTTCACTTCCTGGTTTAGGCAAGAGTTGCCTGTTCCGTCTTCACTAATAGATCTAAGACCATCTCTTCCGAGGACGTCCGACATCTCTTCTTCCTCTTGGAAAATAATGGAAGATTTTATTTGGTAATCTTCTTTCTTCCATTCTTTCTACATGTTCTTTCCACTGTATCTTGTTGTTAAATATCTTTTCTTTTATGGAGTACATCTGCAGTTCTTCACGGATATCCTCGTTTCTTATCTGGTCCATTCTAGTGCAGCCTTTTACTCTTCTTAAAAATTTCATCTCGGCTGCTTGGATTTTACTTTCTTGTTTGGTAGTGGTAATCCAAGATTCACTCCCATACAAAAGGACAGGGACAGCCATTGTTTTATAAAATTTTAATTTTGTTTGTTTATGGGCTTTATTATTCAATGTTCTATTTATTGTACCACAAATAGCTTGAAACTGATGTGTTTTGTGTTCAATATCTTTATCATACCCATAGCTGATGTCACATCCTAAATATTTAAAGTGGGCATACTTGTTCAATAATTTTGTCTCTAATTACTATTTTTGCACGCAGAGTATTTCTTCCACAAAATGCCATTACTTTTGACTTATGGTTAGAATATTCATGTACATTTGTCATAGAAGAAGTTTAAAATTATATTCTTGTACTGCCCCACATTTTAAAAATAAAATAGGCCTATAACAGAATAATTTTTTGAAGATAAAATTTTTTTGCTAAATTTGAATTTGAACCCAGGACTTTCAGTTTTATGCTGTGGTGCAGTAACTACTTGTGCTACCAAGCATCCCCATTGAGAAACTAATATCTCTCTTATTCTCATGTAATCCTACTTCTTTGTAACTGCGAACCATTGTTCACAACACAATTGGGTTGCTTTTACATCAAGAAGAGTTTATGATTGGATTAAAGTTCCATTATTAACATTATACAGTATAGAGAACGCCATCATTTCATAATGTAATAACATCATACTTAATAAACTAGATCTCTGCAAACTGAAATTGTAAGGTAAAGTGATCCTACAATAGGTCATGGGAGATCTTTGGGTTAGTAGGAGGTTAAGGCTTCCACTTTTTCTAGACAATCAGCAGTTGATGTCAGCTGTGTAGTCAGCCCTGCATAATAGCTGCCTTTACCCCTTGAACAAGCATCTGTTACTCATTTCCATTAGAGGCTGAGTCGACTCCAGGGCCATGGTGCCACCAGAAAGTTTGTGCCAGTTTATAAATCCTGACTCCACTGGGACTCAAACCTTCGACTTCTGGTTTGTAGCATGTTGCCTTAACAACTGAAATTATACATAGAGCAATTTTCATTCATTATTCATTCTTTAAGTATCAGTGTGGATAACTAGCTTTAGATATTTCATTGGGCAGTCCTCCCTGCAGGTACCCCTGATACATATATTTTTCTAATAGTGTTGTTTGTTAAATGTTAGCTGGAATGTGTTAATCAAGATTCAGTTAAGATTGTGGTCTATTTAGGTATCATATTCTAGGTTATATAATATTTAAAAATCTTTATCAGACTTTTACATCCACATAAGTATATTTTTACTTCATTCTTATTTTTAATTGCTTTCAAATTTAAGGTCACATTGCATCAAGAATCTTAGGTGTATCCAGTAGGAGTGTTTTATTATTATATTGTTGGTCCATTACTGTAGTTTTGGGTAAGAATGTTGCCCCATATGCAGCAGGTCTGGGTTTGATCCCTGGTTGAAGTGAGTTTCCTGGGTGAGGTTTTTTTGGGATTTTTCCTCACATGTAAGACAAATGTTGGGAAACTTTAAGGCACAAATGGTCCTGGAACATCATCTGGCCATCATAATCATCATCCATATCATATTCACTTTTTTAGTATGGATGACTGAGAGAATGGTGTGTTTTGTCTTAAATGTTCACGTTGTCTCGGAGGTGGCATTGAGCTGATCACTTTCCAAAATAATGAGTTTAACATTCAAATAACTAGTCTTCTTTGGCATATGCATCTTTTATTCCTAGTTTTGATGATCCATTTTCTTGTAATATTAAGTTCAAATATTTGAAGTTCCCAATTTCACAGTTTTTTTGACAATTCACCGAATATATGTTGGATGATAATGTTGTTTACAATACACAACAGAGTAACTTCCAAAGTTCCAGATGACTAATAAACTTCTATGTGTACATTTTCATTACATATTTTTGATAGTGTTAATAATAACAAACTTATATTGTGCATGCATATTGTTTGTTTCTTTCTGCACCATCTAAATCTTGTATGTGCAAAGATATCTCTTATATACTACATCGTTAACAGTTGACTTTAGCTAGCTCCCTTCTAACACAACAAACATATATAGTTGGTTTGTGCTGGAAAGCCTCAAGAATGTGTTGAATTGCTGTTCTGATACTATCTTCCAGTGTAGCATTTCAGTCAGTATCAAGAAGAGTTTTTGTGCCTAGATATTAATTATTGTGTCTGTTGTGGTTACTGTTAGGTCACTGTTTTCTAAGGACCGCATGCAAATACATTAGTCTCTACTCAAATTACTTCCAATCACTGGTGAGCTGACTCACCGTGAGCAAGTGCAAAGATCGAATTAGCTATCCACAAACTGGTCATGCACGAAAGTCGTCATTTCGTAACATTGGCAAGAAATTACCCAGAATTCTTAGCGATAAAACCACTTCTGTTATTTTCGTCTGCTATAGAGGAACGCATTTACGCTTGCATCCCGCAAATAATACCATATACAACGATGTCTGTATCACGCAATATTATGCCGATTCTCCTGTTCTTCAGTTGAATTCTTTGGTAGACTCTATCAAATTCCTCTTCTCCGCATATACCGAAAACATGATCGAAGTCTTCAAGGTCCGACATCTTGGATAAAGCGGCAAGGTTTCAAACTACATCTGTTACCATCGGTTCCCTTCGGGATTCTCACGATAAGTTTCTATCTTAAGCTATGATCTTAAGTTACCTTGTCAGGTAGCTTACGAATTTCAACAATTATTATCGCATGAATAGATTTCTGAGTAAGCAAAAATCGTATTAGGATAAAACTTTCTCAGCAGAGAATGCCTTTTACGGTCTAATGCGATCAAAGATTCGACCCTAAATCTTCTTCTGCACCGTCACTGGAAACTTGAGTTTGGTAAGCCAATAACAGCATTGAACTTTTTGTTGCACTTTAAGACTGTTTTATTTTTTTTACTTTGTCAACAGTGACTCTCCAATGATGCCAATATAAAAAAGTGTTTCATGAAAATACAAGAGGAAGTAACATTATGAATATATATATAAATGAATGTATGTATGTCTGTCCTTTATAGACTTCTAAACCGCTCAACCGATCTTTGTGAAAATTTGTATATACAGGGTTTTCAGATGTGGCGAGTGTTTAGCCGCTATAATTTTTGTTCTAAAACCATTAGTTGCAGGAGTTTACCTGAAACAAAAATTTAAATATTGCAATTTTCGATATTTCACAACAAAACTTAGAATATCCTACTAAAATAAACCGAGGTATGTTCTATCCAAAATCAGTGAAATCCAACCGTTAGAAGTGGGGGTCTACTTGAAATCCGAAATTAAAAAAAAAATGCCTATACGACTGGACCGATTTTGATGAATTTTTTGTGTGTGTTTGAGTGAGTCCCTGGATGACTTAGATTCATGATTAGACCCTCTAAAATCATTAGGTGTAAGATTCCACCTGAAGTGAAAATTTAAAATTGCTCTAGCAGTCACAATTTTTGATGTCTCATAATGAAACTCAGTATATCCTATTAAAATAAACTGAGGTAGATATTTAAAAAAAAATTAATTATCAGACAATTAGAAGTGGAGGTTTACATGAAATTCAATATTAAAAACTGTCTAAACTACTGCACCAATTTTGATGAAAATGTTTGTGTTTGTTTGAGTCGGTCTCTGGATGGTTTAGATTCACAATTGGATCCTCTAAAACCATTAGGTGTAAGAGTTCACATTAAGTGAAAATTTAAAAATAGCTCTAGCAGTCACTATTTTCAATGTTTCACAAGAAAAACTCAGTATATTCCATTAAAATAAACCAAAGTAGATGTTATGCAAAAATGAGTGAAAGCAGACAATTAAAAGTAGAATTTTACTGAAATCCGAAATTGAAAAACTGCCTAAACGGCTGGACTGATTTTGACGAAATTTTGTTTGTATGTTTGAATGGGTCCATGGATGGTTTAGATTTACAATTGTACCCAGTAGGTGGCACTGCGATGGGGTAATAGGCATTTTTTGTCAGATGTGTAGTCATCAGCATTACCGATATATTCTGCGCTACAACAATGTGACCTGATATTGCACGCTTCTTGAGCCACAACAGACGGCAGTGAAGATTTTGTTGTGAACTTATTAATTCATGAATTTTATGGTAAAATAGTAACTTATGTTTTTATCGTCCGGCCATGACATGAGAATTGAACGTTCTGGCAAGACGTCTACCAAGTCCGCTAGTACTTAATAAATAAGTTGGGTCTGCATTCAACTTACCTCATATTTCGTTGTTTCTTGTAAAGCATGTTTCTAAGCATCTTTGCTACTTCTTCAGTTGGTACAGACTGATGATCTTTAAATTGTTGGCCCTGGATCTACTCCTGCTCCCAAATTTACCAAATAAAATGTGCAGATTGTGATAAGATATATATATATATATATATATATATATATATATATAGGGAAAACAAAGAGGAATTTAACCATTAGAACTAAAGAACACATAAGAAATCTAAAAAAAGGAGAAGTAGAAAAAGCTGCAGTAGCTACTCACGTTTAGTCAGAAAAACATAAAATAGATATAAACATAATATCATTAAAACAGTTAGAAAACACAGATGAACTCACCATATGGGAAAAAATCTACATACAGAAGAACAAGGAGAGAATCGTGAATTTTGAAATTGCTGGGGGGAAAAACTTAATTAGCAAGTTCTTTGGACCATAAAAAGAGGGAGCAGGACTTGAGATCCAGGGCTGACAACTTAAAGATCATCAGTCTGTACCAACTGAAGAAGTAGTAAAGGTGCTTTGAAACATGTCTTACAAGAAACAGCAAAATATGAGGTAAGATGAATGCAGATCCAACTTTTTTATTTATAAAAAAGTTTATTGAGATATTGAATTGGTAATTTACACCATACCTTTTTTTTTTCTCTCTCTCTCTCTCTCTCTCTCTCTCTCTCTCTGTCACCTGGAACATATTATATCCATTTTTCTCAGCCAGATACTGACTGCTATGTTGGCTTTACTGAAAGTCTTTTATATTCTCTCCTTTTGGTGGTAGGGAGACAAACCTCACAATTTCCTGTGAGTACTTGAAAAATGTATCATTGGGGAGCAGATATTTAGGTCAATGAATGAATGAATGAGTCAGTTTATGTTTTCTTAAACATGGAACTTCAGTTTTCAAGAGGACATCCCTCATTTTCAACCGATATTATGACTACTGGATTTTCGTTGGAATCTCCATGTATAACATTGCCATCTGGTGTTGATTTGATGAACTTTGAGATCAGGTCCTGTTCATTGGGAATTTCGAAATTCATGGATCTAAATTTGTTCTTATGAATATATATAGATAGATCATCGGTTGATTAATGTCTTCGACATCTTCCGATTCCTAATAGCCAATTTTGTCGGTCAATCCAATCTCCTGGTTGTAGATGTTTCTCCTTCATGTATAAACATATTCCCTGACTCCAGGAGGTTTTAGGTCTTCCTCTGCCTTGTCTTCCCTCAGGTTTCCATTTCAAAACAGATTTTGGTAGCCGATCCTGTTCCATTCGCTGGACATGTCCGTACCATCTTAATTGCTGAGTTTTAATATAATCTAAAATAGTGTCTTCAGTCTTCATTTTCTCCCTTATAACTGAGTTTCTAATTTTTTTCTCTTCTTTTTATATATATATATATATATATATATATATATATATATGTATGTATATATATATGTATATATTCTCCCAAACTGTCAGTTCTAAAAGTTTTTCCAAATGTTTTAGAAGTTTTGTCTCTTTTTCAATTTATGACTCTCCAGCAAACAGTGTGCTGCAATAGCTGATTTTTCAATTTCACCGTTTTTAATATTTCCAAAGTGTTCTTTTGTGCAAGTGACCAAATTTATTTTTGTTTTTCGTATGTATACTTTATTGCAGCCTTTACAACTAATTTGATAAATTCCAAATTTTTTACTATCTGGGATGTTCACTTTCTTTGGTTATTAATAGATTACCAAGGCTAAATTTATTTATCAGTGCCAATGTAATATCGGATATCTTGAAATTTTTTAAAATTTGTTATGTATTTCAGGATGATAAGTAATTTTATGAATTGTTTTCCTTTCTTTGAATCAGATTGCAGGGTGGTGTATTCTTTTAATATATTTTGTTGTCTGAATTTCTTTAATTAATTTATATTTATTTCCTTTCCAAAACCATTTAAATTAGCTATATTTAAAATGTGATTGCATTCTTTCTTAAATCTTCTTCATTTAGTGGAACATTTAATAATGTTATTTCCGATATTTAACTATGGAGATATTTAGGCGTTAAAAGTTAAGATTGTAACATAGTATTTATTTAACTTTTACAGGAATTAATCACTATGAGGTTTAATTTATGGTAAAATCAAATGTTTCTTACCTCTCCTCATACAAATCTTCTATGTAGATCGCGATTTTGAGACCATAACAGTCTCATCTTCAATACTATTTGGCGACTGATGTTATGTCGATCGGAAGAAACTCTTCTTCTTCCCTCTGTTGGTGGACTGATGAACCTCTGGATCAGGTCAGAGTTTGCAGGAATTCGAAGTTCATAAGTTTTCCTTTGTTTTTCTCAATGTGGATCTTTTCCCATACCATGAGCTCCTTTTGTTTATCTATTTGTTTAATTAAACTGGCTTTTGATTCAATTAAATTTTTTCAGACCAAGCATGAGCAGCTCCTGCTGACTTTTCCACTTCTCCATTTTTGACATTTCTAAGATATTCTTTCACCCTTGTTTTCAAATTTCTTTTTGTTTTTCCAATATAAATTTGTCACAATCCCTGCATTTGATCTGATAAATTCCTGATTTGCAGGGATTGTGACAAAATTTGTATAGGAAAAACAAAAAGAAATTTGAAAACAAGGCTGAAAGAACATCTTAGAAATGTCAAAAATGGAGAAATGAGAAATGGAAAGTCAGCAGTAGCTGCTCAGGCTTGGTCCGAAAAACATTTAATTGAATCAAAAGCCAGTTTAATTAAACAAATAGACAAACAAAAGGAACTTGCGGTATGGGAAAAGATCCACATTCAGAAAACAACAAAGGAAAACTTATGAACTTCGAAATTCCACAAATTCTGACCTGATCCAGAAGTTCATCGGTCCACCAACCGAGGGAAGAAGAAGAGTTTTTTCTGATCGACATAACATCAGTTGCCAAAATAGTATTGAAGATGAGACCATTATGGTCTCGAAATCGCAATCTACATAGAAGATTTGTATGAGGAGAGGTAAGAAACATTTGATTTTACCATGTAACATAGTATAATGAAAAAAAAAAGTATTTTTTCTCCAATCAACTGAAACTAATTTCTTATGCAGTTTTATAAAATAACTGACTTGCACTGGTTTGAATCTCCATGAGGAAAGACATTTTCTCATGGGATTTTGGCCAGTATTAGACCAGTGCCCACCCAGCATTGTGAGGAATTTGGGTATCACCTCCAGGTTGAGAAAACCAGCTATAGTAGTTGAGGACCCAACATGCTGACTACAAGTCATTCCTATAATGACTAAAATGATCATCCACCTCTGTGCATAATGCATGTGGATGTGAAGCCATCAGTCAGCTGGTAGGGCCTCTAGGCTTTATTGTGCCATAAAAAAAAGTAATTTGAAAAAATATGCACAAATTATTATTGTTGTACATGAATAACAACTTGAATATGTGTATTTATACTTTTTTTTGTCAAAAGAAAGAATGGAAAATACCAGAAACTTTATTGAGATGTTGAGATAGAAATAACCTAAAAAGAACCCATATTAACAGTACTCAAAATTATCCATCCATAGTAATTCTGCTCGAAGGCAGGTCCTTCACTGCAATCATAGCATTTTCATGCTATGCTTGCAGCTTTACTAGGGAATTGTGTAGGTGTGGTAGCTTCCCGTTGCTTTCCACACCGGTGAAGGATGATGATGATGATGGCCATATGATTTCGGGGACCGTTTGGGCCTTAAAGTTTTCCTGACATTTGTCTTACAGGTGAGGAAAAACCCCGATAAAAACCTCACTCAGAAAAACTGCCCCGACCGGGGATCAAACCCAGGCCCGCTGCGTGACAAGGCAGCACGCTACCTCGAGACCACAGCGGTCTCAAAATTATATGACTATTAATTATGGGTGCTATAGGATAGACAACTTATATTAAATACCAGATAACTGGGATTATGCTAAAAACTAAACGAAAAACCCACATCAGAGTTATATTACAAAAGCTAGAACAGGAGAGAAAAATAGAGAATGATAGGTGCTGATTTCTACACCTCAGGAGCTATGCTGGACAGAAACTGGATGAAAACCAACCAAGAGCTAAGGCATGTTGTAACACGATATGCGATACGCGGCTTTCATCATAAGGTGTGTAGAATCAAGAAATATCACGAACCTAGTGAGAAGTGCGTGTGTGAATTGTGGGCGGACAGTGCGACCGATATCATATACCGAAATGCCCAAGAAACACAAAATCGCTGAATGACTACAGCAAAGACTAAAGAACAATCAGTGCCCATTAGGGCGAACCTTTCTTCTTATTATTATAAAAAAAGCTAGCTAAAAGAATTCACCCTTTATGTTTGTCCTTTTGTGTAAGCATAACATTTTATTGTTAAATATTTTTATGAATTAAATAAAACTTCTTCTTCTTCTACTACAAGGTTTAGGCTATGCAGCCTGTTCCGGCGAAGTTAAAAGTGGAGTCCATCATCTACGTGGTAGGCCAACATCTCTTGTTCCTCTGGGATTATACAGGAAGGTTCTTTTTGGTATTCTTTCATTGTTCATTCTCATTAAGTGTTCTGTCCATTTCTTATTATTTTCGCTGATTTTATCTTCAATTTTATATATATTTAATTCTTCTCGTATAGTTTCATTCCTTATTCTATCCGCTCTTGTGCATCCTTTCACATTACGTAAAAACAGCATTTCCGCAGTCTGTATCCTGCTTTCATCCCTTGATTTCATTATCCAATTTTCACTTCCATACAACAACAAAGGAACAGCCATTGTTTTATATAATTTAAGTTTCGTATCTTTCCTTGTTTTCCGACCTAAGGTTCTTTTTATGGTTCCACAAATAGCCTGATATTTATTTACTTTATTTTCTATATCTTTATTTTCTCTATAAGTTATATCACATCCTAAATATTGGAAATGTGATACTTACTTACTTACTCACTGGCACTATCAAACTCGAAGGTTCATGGCCGCGCAGACATAAGCTCTCCATACATCCCTATCCCGAGCTAATGCTTTCCAATCATTCCCTGTATAATCTACTTCCCTTAAATCATAGTTAATGTTGTTCTCCCATCTCATTCTTGGTCTACCAACTGGGCGTTTTCCCTCTGGCTTTCCTACAAGAAGCTTCCATGCACGTCTTTCATTCCCCATACGCGCAACATGTCCTGCCCATCGCAGTCTACGAGACTTAACTGTTTTTATTATATCTTGCTTCCTATAAAGACCATGTAATTCATTGTTATGTAGTCTTCTCCATTCACCTGTCTATTCATCTCTCTTTGGTCTAAAAATTTTCCTAAGAACTTTATTCTCAAATACTCGTAATCTCCCTTCCTCCCTTAAAGTAAGAGCCCATGTTTCGCACCCATATAATATAACTGGTAGAATAATAGTTTTATATATCTTCAGCTTAATGTTTTTTGAAAGGAGTTGGGACATCAAAAGTCTCTGCAATGCATAATAGCATGCATTTCCAGAATTGAGTCTATGTTTCATTTCTTTGTGCATCTCATTCCTATTTGTGATTATTGTTCCTAGGTATTTGAATTCAGCGACTTCCTGAAAATTTCCCTCATTTGTCATTAGCTGTCCATTTCCATTATATACTGAATTTCTACGTGTGACCATATATTTGGTTTTACTGATATTTACTTCCAGTCCTAATTTATTAGTGTTACTCAATAGTGTGTGCGTGTTGGCCTTTAGTATCTCCTCGCTATCGGCCAGTAGTACTACATCATCAGCATAAACTAACAGCTTATTAATACCATTCAGTTGTAAGCCTTCCTCATTCTCTAAAGATTTAATGGCATGCTCTAGTACAAAATTAAATAGTAGAGGAGATAGTGCATCTCCTTGCTTCAACCCATTCTGGATTTCAAAAGTGTCTGAAAACTGTTGCCTACACGCACCTTACTCTTTGAGCCATTTAGACACATTCATATAAGTCTAACAAACTTTTTAGGAACTCCGAACTCCAGCAGGATACTATATAACTTCTCCCTCTTAATTGAATCATATGCTTTTTTGAAGTCTACATATAGTTGATGTACAGTACCATTATATTCCCATTTCTTCTCTAAAATCTGTCTTATACTGAAAATCTGATCTGTTGTAGACCTGTTTCTTCTAAATGCACATTGATGATCTCCTAGAATGTCATCAATATAGGGAGTAAGTCTGCTTACTAATATATTTGTTAGAATTTTGTACGAAGTTGAAAGTAATGAGATGCCCCTGTAGTTGTTGCAATCAGTTATATCTCCTTTCTTATAAATTGGTATGATAATTGATTCCTTCCATTCATCTGGAAGAGCTTCTTTTTCCAAATCATACTAAGCAACCAGCGTATCTTGTCCATCAATTTTTCTCCCCCTGATTTTATCAGTTCTGCTGGGATCTCATCTGAACCTGATGCTTTATACATCTTCAATTTTTCAATCGCCATTTCAACCTTAATGCACTTGGCTCTGCGACTAGCATTTCTGCTGTCTGCAACTTATCCTCCTCTATGTCCTGTTCTGTATGTACATTTAATAGCTGATTAAAGTAACCTTTCCATCTATTTAATATACTCTTAGAATCTGCAATCATATCCCCATTTTCATTCCGAATTATGTTGGTTCTAGCCTGAAACCCCTTCTTCTCTATACTAATTCCCTGATATAATTTTCTAATGTTCCTATTTTTTGCATTCATTTCAAGATCATTAATCTTCTCTCTCAAATATTCCCTCTTTTTACTCTTTAGTAACTTGGTGGTTTCCCGCCTAACACTACCCAATTGCTCTAAATTTACCTCATTTGGCTCGTGTAACCATTTAATTTTTGCTAGCTTTCTTTTCTTTACAATGTCGGCACATTCCTCATCAAACCATTTCTTGTTTTGCCTCTTTTTTAAACAACCTATGCTTTCTGATGCTGACAATTTAATAGTATCTCTTATTGCCTCCCATTCTTTATTTATATCAGTTTCTTCTTCGTTTGCCACATTGCTATCTGAAGATTCCAGTACTTCAAATCTATTAGCAATTTTGATTTGGTATTCTTGCCGCATTTGATCATTTTTCAAGTTTTTTAATTCATATTTTACAGAATCATCTTTAGCGTTTGTTCCTCTCATAAGCGATAGCCGTTTTCTGATTTTCGCTCTGACCAGATGATGATCCGAATTGCAGTCTGTCCCTCTAACTGATCTAACATCAATGATGCTACTGTGCCAGCGTTTATCCACTAATACATGATCTATCTGGTTCCGAGTTTCTCCATCTGGGGACGTCCAGGTGTATTTATGAATATCCTTATGCTGAAATGAGATTCTTTGATGTGGCAAATGTGACTAATCTAACCCCGTTGTCGTTACTATCTTCATGAAGACTGAATTTGCCTATTGTTGGTTTGAATATTTCTTCCCGCCCCACTTTTGCATTAAAATCTCCTAAGACAATTTTCATATGATATCGTGAAATGCTATCAAATAAGCATTCTAATTCTTCATAGAACTCATCCTTGATCTTGTCATCTTTATCTTCTGTGGGGGCATGTACATTTACAATTATAAAATCATGTTGTTTACCCTTTAGAATTATGTATGATATCCTATCACTAACAAATTTAATATCTCGGATAGCGGATAGGATCCTCCTTCTGACTAAAAAACCCGTTCCAAATGCAGGTCTTTCTGCACCCCCATAGTATAATGCAAAGCTTCCTGATTCCTGACTACCTTCTCCTGGCCACCTAACTTCCTGTAAAGCGACTATATCCAAGGGCAATTTATCTAATTCCCGCGTTAATACCTCTAGTGCGGAAATGTGATACTTGTCCTATTATTTTGTTATCCAGTACAATTTTTGATCTAATTCCATATTTACCAATAAATGCCATTACTTTTGACTTATTTAAATAAAACTTAACAAGGATAATGAAAATATCTGGAATTTTAATAAATTTTATAACCTTATCATCTATACTATAGGAACATTTTTTGCAACATGCATGGGGAAAAAATCACGTGAAATATGTGGCAAAAACATCACATAAACATGTTGGCAAATATGTCTAGTGCTAGATATACCAGTAAATGAAATTAACCAAGACGTATCCATATCATAACTTGTTTTTCATTCCAGGATTAGGATTGCCATTTGTGATAAAGAATAACCAATTACTAAAAGGAATTGTACAATAAATCTTCAAGTTTTACATTTCTGAAAAAAAAAATGTGAGAAATTCACATTCTATTTCAGATCCAGGATCCCAAGACATTTCCCTATCTTGTAAACTAATGTCTAAAATATGCTACTAGTATATACCTTGTGCAGTCACAACATAGTAAAATTTTACTTTTTATGTAGGCCTATCAGATAGAATGCCTTCATTGATTTCTCATTTTATACTATTTGAATTTTTTTTGTATATACATTTGCTGCATAAAAATACTCTTTGGCTTTATGCCACATTATGTGGTGTAGGAAAGTGAACTTTGCAGTACTAGTAATTGTAGCATGGTTTTTTGAGAGAGAGGTGCATTCAGTAGTAAGTTAAGATATTTTTCTGCATAAGTGGTTATATTATGGTTATATATATATACACACACACATATATATACACTGAAACTACAATATTCATATTTTGAGTATAAGCAAAGTAAGTAATTTCATAAAACTGTATTCAAATTGCAGTCTGCCATGTTGGCTGAGATAATAGCGTGCCTGCTTCCTGACTAGAAGGCCTGGATTCGATATTTGGCAGGGATGAAAATTTAAATTGTTAAATTAATTAAATCAAGTTAATTTAATTATAAAATTTTCAATTTTTGGGACAGGAGGGATGGTGGTGTACAATCTTTAATTGTTAGATTGTGTACCAGATTCCTGCATTAAATTGCAAATCCTTCCTCATCACACATATGTTGAGAATACATATGAAGGGTCCAGGGGAAAAACGATGAATGTCACAAAATCACAAAAACTGAGGTTTCATATTCTTAGTGTTTGTACTGTTCCCTAGTAACATTTAAAAGGCGAAAACTGTTCAAAGAAGCTATGGGTTACGTTTTATAAGGCTTTGAAAATAATGTGTACAGGGAAATGATATAGCGTTTCAAAACTTAAAATTCATTTATCTCAGTTTGAGTTTAATGTGACATTCATCGTTTTTCCCCTGGACCCTTCATATGGTACTTTTTATATAGATTCGTTTGTCAGATGGGGGTGTTCAGCTTGGCAGCCCCATGGTGTTTTTCAACAGAATTGGCTATTTGTGGGCGTCAGATTTCCCCTTCTATTCATCATCCTTCATACAGCATACTTTACACTACATAAACACAAAACATACATTCATCCTTCACTCTTCTCAGTATACAATACAAGAATACATCATCTATGTAAAGTGATCTACTAAAGTTGTGAACTTAAAAATGTTGTGAGTTAATTAGTTAGCTCTAAGCCTTTTGGAACATACAGGTTTACTAAGACCTTCCACTAGGCCTCCATGAACCAATTGAAACCAGTTTATATCTCTGATATTTAATTCACTAATATTCATCTAAACTTCTAACAGTCTTTTTTCCAAAAGTTTCATTAAAAATATTGAAAGAAATACTACTGTCACCCATTCAATCTACGCTCCTCAGATCAGAAGAATGCAAGTGTGGTATGAGGAAAGAGGGGAAAAGCAAGTATCACAATATCAAACACATTCTTTGAGGAACAGTCGTATGTCACGCATCTGTGTGATTTATTGTGAGTGAATTCTACTGGGAATTCTCCATCAGACTTGGAACTAGAATGCCTGCTCAACGAGTGATATAAAGTAAGTTAGTGCAATCCCTTATGATTAATTATGCTGCTTAAGGAATTCCTTCTGGTTTCTTTTTTCTAATCTGTGGACCATACATGATCTGCCCATCTTAATGTAGACTTGATAATCCTGACAATGTTAGGACAATGGATATAAATTATGAAATTTCTCATTGTGAAACTTTCTTTATTTTCTATATAATCTCTTATGGGATTGAATATTTGTTTTAGAATCAAATTTTGAAATAGTTTTAGCCTGTTTTCTTCACTAGTTTAATTATTTGGAAATTCCTTTGGAAGTGAAGTAAAGCTAAGGGTCCCATGAAGTAGATTTACAGCATGTAAAAGAACCTCAAGACTGAAGAAAATACCTCTAAGTAAACTTATTTGACCTTGACTCCTTTGAGTTATGATAATAATGACATTAGCTGTTAAAGAGCATTGTTAATAAAACAATAGCACTAAAATTTGGTGGCAAGACCTGCTATAAATCTTGGATGTGAAGGACTCAAGAGATCCAATCGATGAAACTTAAGATGATAATTATTTTAATTAATTTTATATAATTAATAAATTGTTTATTTATTAAATAAAATTATCAAAGTTTTATATGATGTTATGAATACAGAGTATTTTATATAGGTATTTAATTATTTTATAGATTATTTTAATTATTCAAGCAAAGTTTGTTAAAATAAGTTTTAGACATGATATAGTTCAGAACAAAGTTTTCCTTGGCCTAACTGTAAATCTCTACTTTTAGTGTGGTATGCTAGTACAGTTAAGGGTAAACATAGGTCAAAGCAGAGTATATAACCCTGGGGAAGTGAAGGCCTCGTGTCTGTCTGTGTAAAGTGCTGAAGGGTAAGTCACCGACCATTTTTCTTAACAAAATGCTAGGATTTTTGGAAAGGAATCAAGTACAATTAACTATTTTAATACTATATTTTCAAAAGGGATAGTAGTATTTTAACATGTAGATTAGGGTATATTGTAGATTTATAAAACTCCCATCCCTCTCTCTCAAACCCCAGGAAGTACTGTAGTTTTTAATATAGGCTTCAATGTAGATTAGGGTAGATTTATTATCCCACATCTCCCGTTCTCAAACTCCAAGGAAGTTAGGTATAAGGTTTCATATTATAAGCTTAGAGTAGTTATTTGGGCTAGACACTTAGGTTTATTTGTAATCATTATATTTTAGTAATTAAATAGCTGAAATTAAGAATCCATCTGTTTATTTCAAACACGTATGCATATATAACTGTACATCCTCATACTACCGCTCGGCTAGATAACTCATGCTACCAGATTTGCCAAGTCCCAAAGGTCCTTTAAGCCTAAGAAAACCAGCGGTTCGTAACATATAATTTTCATAAATGTTTATTTTAATCAACATTCCTAACAGCTGTTTCGATACGTTGTACCTTCTTCAGATGAATGAAGAAGAAGATACAGTGTATTGAAAGAGCTGTTATGAATGTTGATTAAAATAAATATTTATGATAATCATATAAAACTTTGATAGTTTTAATAAATATCATGGATTTTCATCAAGTAAACACCAAATCAATTGCTTGATTAATTAATAAATTGAGTTAGTTTATACAACTCGCCTCACAATTGTAAATTTCTTGAAGACCAGTTTCGATATACTATGTTTCATTATCCATCCATCTAACTTAATTATATATATTATATATGATCTGTTACATATATACAAATTTTATGTATGTGAATACCTTAAAAAACCCATGGCAAATACAGATATAAATTTCGAAGCTCAAGTTTTTAAATACCTCTACTTTAGTCAGTGTTTGTTGGGTCCTTGTTTTGTGTCTTTAGTGGCGATCCTAGTATATGGCTAACCATAGATCCAAGTAAACCCATCACTAAGTACCTACACTATATGATTTAGAGTTCCTATTTCTTCCCTACAGGTATTGGATTGTAAGTCTCATGAGGGGTGGTGTCCATGTAGGAAGGGTAAACTAAATGGTAAATAATAAAAGAAAGATATTTAATGCTTACTGAGAGAAGAATTCTTGAAAATAGATTATTGCCTTAACAATGTTTAATGATGTCACATGTGTTTTATGAGACAAATCTTGTTAATGATACTTTATCAGACAGTTAACATTTGACCTTCTTCTGCGTAATTGAAGTTTATGTTGGATGTTATAAAAACAATCTCTTTCAAGATAAAATTAAGTACTGTCTTAATTTTAATGTGTGTAACTACAGTGTTTTGAACAAATAAGCAAATTATGAATGTTAGGTTATGATTATTTCATTTGTGTAAGTATCTGAGAGTCGAAGAAAATGAGTAGGTTTAACATACCTAGACTGAATTTATGCTATAATAAATATATTTTATTTTTTTAATGTTTTGGAAACATGGGAGTTAAAAATCATAATTCAAGTTAAACAAACATTATTATTCCAGGAAATGGACTATAGTGAAAGCTCAATTTATTGTCAGAAGACCTGAAAATAAATGGTGGATACAAGAAAGCAATCAGTGTAAATGCCTGTAATAATACTGTCTGATTTCCTATTTCTTTGCAATTATCGAATTAAAGGTAAGCCTAGACACTTAGCTATATGAAGCCTTTTCTCTCTTGGATTTTTCTCCACTTCTTCAACGATGCAAAGTTTTTCTATTAAAGTATGAACTTATTTAGCAGCCATGTCTTTCAAAATCCAATTAAAAGTGAGACAAAAATCAAACTTGAAACAACTTAAATATTGTAAAATTACAATAGGAAGTAACATTACATGTTTACAGCCTAAACTAATAAAATCCAACAAAAATAAAAAGATTGTTGATGGCAAAAAGTCTACAATATACCAGATAAAGTATGCAGATTGTGATAAAATATACATAGAGAAAACAAAGAGAAATTGAACCATTAGAACTAAGGAACATGTTAGAAATGTAAAAAAAAAGTAGAAAAACTGTAGAAGCTGCTCATGTTTGGTCAGAAAAAACATAAGATCGTTGTGAACACCAAATTATTAAAACAGTTAGAAAATACTAAAGAACTCACCATTTGGGAGAAGATCTACATAGAGAAGAACAAGGATAGAATCATGAATTTTGAAATTCCCAGGGAGACAGATTTGAACCATCAAAAGATGGAATAGTAGTTGACATCCAGGACTGACAACTTAAAAATCAACAGTCTAGACAAGCTGAAGATAAAACAGAATTGCTTTGAAACATGTCCTAGAAGAACTCAATTTTTATGAGGTAAGATACAACAGACTCACCTTATCTATTAACTTAAAGATGCTTAAACTGAGGAATAGACAATTCAAGTAAAAGTGTGGACTAATAGAATTGACAACAATAGTTTGTAAAAATGGAATGAGTCGGTGATCCCTGGACACATTGTCTAGTCAGATATAGACCTATACTATAAGGGAGATCGAAGAGAAATTCACAAACAACCATAAAAATTCCATACTGAAACTTGCTACAGTACATTTTGAAAACATCATTCATAGTACATCTATTATAAACATGTTTAACTTTGCACTTAAAAATGATTAATCCATGAATTATACAGTTCTGGACTGAAATTTCTAACCAATAAATGCTGAAAAAGATCTAATCGAGAAACAATAAATGTGTGTTTCTTCCTCATAGTTTAAATGTAATTAGTATAGGTACTGGTAATGTAGAATTTCACTGATGAATCTGAGAAAAAGAATGATCAACCAAATTTTCCCTGTAATTACAACATTCAGTAGACATTCTAGACTTGAAAAAATAAGAAAAAACAAAAATAAAACAGGAAATCAATAAAGAGGACTCAATACTTGATTGTGGTAAATTGTGACATAAGAATGGTATGGACATATAAAACAGTTGGAAGATGAAAGAATGCCAAAGAAAATTTTAGAATTAATGCCATGTCAAACATCGAGTGGAAAAAAGATTATGGGTATTTGAGAATAAAGTGCTTAGGAATATTTTTACACCAAAGAATACAGATGAAAGAAAAAAACTACCAATAGTGAATTCCAAATTATTTAGAGAATACTAGATATAATAGGAACGGTTAAGTCTTTGATTGCGATGGGCAGGACATATGGCACAATGAGGAATGAAAAGAGGGATGCACCTTGTAGGTATGCCAAGAATGAGATGGGAGAATAACATTAAACATGATTTGAGAGAGGTAAACTAAACAGAATGATTTGAAAATAATAGATTTAGATAAGGATGTATGGAGAGCTTATGTGTATGTGGCCATGAACCTCTGAGTTTGAAAATGTCATTGCGTTAATTAGTATTTTTAGTGTTCAGTGAATCCTCATTAGGTATAGTCTAGTCCATCGTGTCCCAACCTGTGGTTTGCGAACTCCTAGGGGTTCGCAAACCTTTTCCATAGTGGTGGGTTCGAGGTTAGGCCTATTAATTGTTCCTTCATTTCTGCGACATTCTCATAATAATAATAATAATATTATTATTGTTGTTATTATTTTAAAATTAAAAAACCCTGTAACGATCCTTGTTACATATGTGTAAAAAGTAAAGTAAAGTATTCCCACTACAGGCCTCAGGAGGCCTTTGGGGTAGTGTGGGAGGTTAAGGCTCCCACTATTTCTAGACAATCGGCACTTGATGTCAGCCGGGTTGTCAGCCCTGCGTGACGGCCGCCTTTACCCCAGAACAAGCGTCTGGTACTCATTTCCGTTAGAGGCTGAGTCGACCCCAGGGCCATAGTGCCGCCAGAAGGTTTTGGTCAGTTTAAAAATCCTGACCCCACCGGGACTTGAACCCTCGACCTTCCGGCTTGTAGCGCAATGCCTTAACCACTATGCTACGGTGTGCCATGTAACATCGGGAATTTATCGCATCATTTCAACAATAAATTAATTCCGATTGAGGGTCTTTCCACTTTTCAGCGGTTGCCCTTTTACCAGCCGGCTGCTGGCCCTTCACATCCACATGTGTCAATCACAGAGGTAGATGATCAACAGCCAGTATAGGGGTGACATTAGCATGTCGAGTCCCCCAGCCGTTATAGCTGATTCCTCAACCTGGAGCCGCTACTTATTGTAGCTACCCAATTGCCTCACGATGCTGGGTGGGCACCGGTCCCATACTGGCCGAAATACCATGAGAAAATTTCTTCCCCCATGGAGACTCGAACCAGCGCAAGTCCCGTAGCTCTGCGCCAAGGCTTTCTACCTTAACCGCTCGGCTACGGCGCAGGACAACAATATATTAATACTTACTGCAAATCCCTGAGTAGGTTTTAATGTTAAGGGTTTTTGCTTGGAATTAAATTTTATGCATGTATACTGTATGTATATTTTAAAGTCAGTGGTTCACCCAACTCAGATTGTTGTGGAAGGGGTTCGCGAGTCAAAAAAAAGGTTGGAAACTGCTGGTCTAGTCTATACCTATACATACCCATGTGAGGACATGGGTGCTCCTTAGCAGGAGTTTCTTAACCAAACTAATTTTGATATATTAATAATAATAATAATAATAAATAATGATAATGATAATAGTAATAATAATAATAATAAGTTAATAAAAAGTTGCTTGTTATCTCAGTCTAATATTCAATTTATTCAATAAATAAATGTTGAATAAATGGAATAAATAAATATTGAATAAATTGAATATTTGACTGAGATAACAAGAATTTTTTGACTAATTTATTATTATTATTATTATTAATTTAACTGCTCTCAGGGAATGATATAAAGAAATATTCAATAATTTTGTTACGCTTATATGCCTATAGAATCAGTGAGTGACGTATGGTTAACACATTACCTTAAAGAGACATCTAGTAGGCAACTAAGGCAATTCTTGGATGGGAAAAGCTGATTAAATTTCCTCAAAGACATTAATTTAGACTTGAAATTCTTTCAAAACCTCAAATATCTTCAGACTCGAGAACAATGGCTTAAAATCCCTCCTGTAGAACTTGTTTCTTGGATTTTTCAATCCCAAAAAATTTGACTCCTGCAGGATTAGAACCCATGACACTCAGAACTAGAGGCAAGGAACTTATCTCTTAAAGTACCGAGGGCAATTCATTAGATATAACTGGTATTAATTTCAAAGTACAGACATTTTCTTGGTTGTTGTATCCAATGAATGACAGCTTGCAGACTCCTGAAACAGGAGATAATATCCCCACATCTGATTCTCATTCTCGGTATTATAATTCCAATTACACCTTGCATGGTTGCAGTTTCAAAAGCTCAGTAACTAAGTTGCTTTGCTGAGGTCATTGATTAGTCTATTTCCTGTGCAAGTTGGCAAAAAAATTCCTTTAGTATCTTCTTAACATTCTTTAACTTTGTCTAACTTCTCAGTAAGTACAAGCATTTTTTATTCTTTACTTTTTATCAAGAACTAACTAATATCTGGCATGCACTGCTATTCCTAAATAAATGAAATATTAAGAATTAATTAAATTATATGGTATACACTGCAACAAAGCAAACACGACAGTTGCTAAAGTCAGTGTTTAATTTTGAATTTCAAGGAAACCCCCATTTCTAACTGTCAGATTTTGCTAATTTTTGGAAAATATCTACCTCAGTTTATTTTAATAGGACATACTGAGTTTTGTTGTAAAACATAAAAAATTGCGACCGCTAGAGCAAATTAAACATTTTCGTTTTGGGTGAACTCCTACACCTAATGGTTTTAGAACATAATAGTTAGTGACTAAACAATCTCTATACCTATATGTACAAAATTTTCATGAATATCGACCAAATTCTTTTTGATTCTTGCGAGCACAAAAATATGCGGGCTGAATTTTTATAATTATATAAAGATAGTTTCCATTTCCCTAAATTTGGTTTTTTAAGTCATTGTACATCTTTTTGTGTGCCAGGTACATCTGAAAATTGTGTTAAAAACCACAAAAATTGATCACTAGTTTCTTATGTTTTTGACGTGACTTTTTTTCCTCGGTTTTATTTCAGTCATTGTATTGAACATTTCTTATTAATTTTATAAGTGTTTTATGTCCATAGCTGGTAGATATGAACAAACATTCCCTTAAGTTGTAATCCTGTTCTAATAATAATTCCAGTTATCTTTTCACGATCCATAATTTTTATATCACAGATGGGTTAAAGTTGCAGTAGTGTAAATCATATTTAATTTTAGGAAGTGATATTTTGAGGTTATTTTAATTATATTATTTTTAGTCTGATCATCTTACCTCAATATTAATGTTGATTTATTCTTGGACATGTTTCAAAACAATTCTGGACTAGCTGATGATAAAACAGAATTGTTTTGAAACATGTCCAAGAACAAATCAACATTAATATTGAGGTAAGATGATCAGACTAAAAATAATACAGTGTAAATCATATTTCTTTGTTATCCAGAAATTAATCTACACGAAGTACTGTAATAAATTTGGGAAATGTTGTTCTGTGTTATGTTTTAAGGGGTGTCATGTGAAACCTAATTTAACACAGAGGCTTGAATTAAATTGAATTTGTAGGCTTGTAATGTTTACAATTTTACCGTTGATGAAAATTACTTACACGACTGTAACTGTAATCCTTCCTTATGTCTTTTAGATTATTTCTATAAATGGCACTATCAAACCCAAGACTCATGGCTGTGCAGACATAAGTTCTTCATACATCCCTATCTTGAGCCAACATTTTTCAGTTATCCCCTGTATAATTTCATCATCATCATAATAGTCCATTCACGAATTTAGATCATTTGTTGACCTGTTTCACCCTCAATAGAAACACCATCCAAAAGTCTTTTGAATGGATGTCCTGTTCTTCTTCTTGCAGGTTGATATCTTAACATTTGTTTGGGTATCCTATGATCCTCCATTCGATGAATAGTTGCATCCATCTTGACTTATAATCAGAAATTTTCTAAAGGTTCCATGTGTAATTCTTCTAAGATGTCTTCATTTTTTTGATGATCGAGCAGTATGTATCCTGCAGTCCTTTGAAGATATCTCATTTCAGCAGATCTAAATATCTGTATATCCTGTTTCAGTGTCCATACTTCGTTACCATACAAAAGAGTTGGAAGAGCCAATGTTTTATACAATTTTAGTCTTGAATGTTTTTGGACTGACTGGGGCTTGAAGAAAGAATTTCTGTATAATTTATCTCCTTCAAATCATGGTTTGGGTGCACACCATACGTAGTGGTTAAGGCACTATGCTACAAGCTGGAAGGTCGAGGATTTGAGTCCTGGTGGGGTCAACATTTTTAAACTGACCCAAACCTTCTGGCGGCATTATGGCCCTGGAGTCGACTCAGCCTCTAACTGAAATGAGTACCAGACACTTGTTCTGGGGGTAAAGG
Source organism: Diploptera punctata (assembly GCA_030220185.1). Classification (NCBI taxonomy): domain Eukaryota; kingdom Metazoa; phylum Arthropoda; class Insecta; order Blattodea; family Blaberidae; genus Diploptera; species Diploptera punctata. Next base: position 98,129 of record JASPKZ010001759.1, read on the forward strand.
AGGTCGTCACGAAGGGCTGACAACCCGGCTGACATCAAGTGCCAATTGTCCAGAAAAAGTTGGAGCCTTAACATCTTACTACCCCAAGGGCCTCCTGAGACCTGTAGTGGGATCACTACCTTTTACCAAATCATGGTTAATATTATTCTCACACTTCATTCTTGGCTTACCTACTGGGCACTTTCCCTCTGGTTTTCCTACAAGGAGTCTCCATGCTCCTTTTTCATTACCATTTGTGCCATGCGTCTTTCCCAGTGTAATTTAGAAGACATAACTGTTCTTGATCCATATTTGGTTCGTCTTCCGGGCTTATAGGCCGTGGTCTGGTTGTCTTCTTACTCGACGTTTCATCTACTGCTGCGGTAGACATCATCAGGAGATACTGCGTGCTTTCTGTGAACTCCTCAACAGTCGGCTGCAGACTGGTGGTAGGTCGTTGGAAACTGTCTCTCTGTTTATAGCTAAACCCCGGGTGGAGGGGAGGTTTTCTGCGCGCACCGAGTTGTGCGCTGTATTGCCGTGTGCCGAAGTCATAGGCTTCGTTGTCGTGTTAAGCAGTGCTGGGATCCAAATTTTGTTTATCTTCAAAATTTGGATCCCAGCACTGCTTAACACGACAACGAAGCCTATGACTTCGGCACACGGCAATACAGCGCACAACTCGGTGCGCGCAGAAAAACCTCCCTCCACCCGGGGTTTAGCTATAAACAGAGAGACAGTTTCCAACGACCTACCACCAGTCTGCAGCCGACTGTTGAGGAGTTCACAGAAAGCACGCAGTATCTCCTGATGATGTCTACCGCAGCAGTAGATGAAACGTCGAGTAAGAAGACAACCAGACCACGGCCTATAAGCCCGGAAGACGAACCAAATATGGATCAAGACGCCGGCCGTGAAAGTCTACAATTATATATAACTGTTCTTATTACATCTGGTTTCCTATAAAGATAATGTAGCTCACTGTTAAGTAGTCTTCTCCATTCTGTTTGTCTCTTTGGTCCAAAAATTTTCCTGTGAACTTCATTCTCAAATACTTATACTTTCTCCTCCCTTAAAGTAAGAGTCCCTGTTTTGCATCCATATAATATAACTGGGAGAAAACAGTTTTATATATTCTCAGTTTAACATTTTTTTAGAGAAGTTGGGATGACAAAGTCCTTGTAATGGTGTAATAGCATGCATTTCCAGATTTGAGCCTATGTTTAATTTATTTTTGTACCGTCATTCCTATTTGTAATTATTGTTCATAGGTATTTGAATTCTGTCATTTCTTCAAAATTATTTCTATCTCCACTTCTCCACTTGTAATTCATTTTTCATATTTTCTTCTTATCAAAAGCTACATAAGTATATTTGTCATTTGCTAATCACATTCTACAACAGTAATTTATTCTTTTTTTTACCATTTAATTGTGATATTGCAGATTTGCTCTTATTTATCCTCTCATTAATTTTAGCATCATAACTTCCATCCGCACTAATTTAAAATAGTATTGTTTTAAGATAAGAGCAATTTTTTTGGTATAGTGATCTTTATAAATAGTGGAAACAATGATTTATACTGTTGAGATAGGAAATGTAGATATGCGTCACAACATTTGTTAGACCTTGTAGATATTTTAATCTAAGTCAACTGGAATCAATGAGGTCAGGTCACTTGTGTCGTGATTCTTACATGTTACATATATTATATGTGTGTAGTGTAAATTCATGTAATATGTCGGTCATTCTTGTTGGTTTCTAATAATTAGACATTGAATTGTCATCATTCAAGCTTTGGATATGTGCAATCTATTCCATCCCTTGAATCATTCATCCAGTATCTAGTCTTTCAAATACAGTTGTCTGATATTTCAATACAATTTTTGAATTCCTGGAATTATTCATGTTCATTGCATGTTTTCTCAATTGAAGTTCATTTTCAATAATCATTACTTTAAGATCATTGCTTGTATATCTACTTGTTTTATGATCCAAAAAATGTATTAAGCTACTAAAAAAAGTCCTAATTTTTTTTCTTAGTTATCTTCAATTTGGATTTTGATGTATTTAAAATCTTAAAGTAATAAGTGAGTGCTCAGGTTGCTCAGTTAGGTAGAGCATTAGTATAGAAAGCCAAAGGTCCTGGGTTTCAAACCCCAGTCTGAGCATATACACTACTCAAAGAAATTAGAGGAACACATGTTTAAACCAAAACACGAGAATGAATATTCAAACAATTTAATGTTTGATCTTTTGTAATTATAAATTGAAGATTTATGTAAAATTAGAATAGACATCCAAACAATATTTTCTTGTACAGTATTAGCAATACGAACAAGTTATCATTTGTAACAGAAAACAAAGTGGAAATTTGAGATTTACAATTTTTGGAATCAATGTTTCCATGGTTATTTCAACACTCAGTAATTAGTGTGTCCTCCGTTAGCCTGAATGACCGCATTACACCTGTGAGGCATGCTTCGCAGAAACCTTCTTACAGAAACTTGTGGTATTCTCTCCCATTCCTCGGTGAGTGCATGTGAAAATTCTTCAAGGTTCTGAGGTACAGCAGGACGCTTACGAACAAGTTTCTCCAACTTATCCCACATACGCTCGATCAGTTTAAGGTACGGACTGCATGTAGGCCAGTGCATCACCCGAATTTGGCATTCTTGCAGGACATCTCTGGTAGCCTGTGATGTATGACATCTAGCATTATCTTGCATTAGAAGAAAATTAGGGTCCATATCATAAGCAAAGGGTACAACATGTTGAAGGATAATGTCATTAATGTAAATATCAGCATTCATGCGCTGTGGAACAATGACATGCTCTGTCCGGACTCAATAGTAATCCCAGCCCTAACCATAACCAAACCATCTCCAAATCTGTCACGTTCAATAATTGTGGCTGGATCAAAATGTTCACCAGGACAACTCCATATACGTGTACGACCATCAGAACCTGTTAGACGAAATCTTGATTCATTCGTGAATAAAACACCCTTCCATTGGGGGAGCTGCCAGTTGACATGATTCTGAGCAAATCGAAGCCGGGCTTCTTTGGCTGATGTATTAAACGAGGGGCTTTAAAGTGGATTCTAGACCTCAACCTTGCATTTCTCAGTCTATTTCTTACAGTCTGATCAGAAATTACCGTCCCAGTTGCTGTGCGTAAATTATTTTGTAGATCTCTGGCTGTAGATTTTCTTCTGCGCAAAGCTGATAAGACAAATCTATCCTGTACATCTGTAGTCTTCTTCTTACGACCTTGCCCATGTCTCCTCTTGTATCCATGTGTCTCTCTATATCGCCTCCACAGCCTATGGATGATGGAAGGGCTGACATCAAGAATCCTAGAGACATGGCGAATGATACGACCATCTTCAATCAATACAACTTCTCGTGCAACAGATGTTTCATTCAGATGTCTCATTGCTCTGTATTAGCTTCAGAGAACACAAAAATAACAATTCCCTACCACAGATTATTCTTCAAACCTGTTTTTAAAAAAAATAAATCAATATGAACTCACTTTGGTATCAGCAACTCTTGGAATTTCACTAACATATTCAGAGAAAAATTAATAAAACCCAGAAGATCTTCAATCTGATTTTAAACAATACTTGAACTCAAAACATCTGACTCAAAAATTACATTTTTACAATATTTATTTTGTGGCTTTGGTTTAAACATGTTTTTCTCTAATTTTTTTGAGTAGTGTATTTTTCTCTTCAAATATAATTCGTTCTTTGGTGAGAAGTATTAAATTAATAATAAAAACATTGAGAGAAGCCCTACTGGCATTATAAAGTAGTGTTTAAATTCCCAATAAAAGTCTTCTTAAAAAAAGCCACCATTTGTGTGATTGAGCAGAAGTTCATTGCATGTGGCACTTGAGAATTAATGTATAAGAGAAAATTTGCATTTAGATTGGAGTGTGCTCAGATAGCTCAGTTGGTAGAGCATTGGCATAGGAAGCAAAAGATCCTGGGTTCAAACCCCAGCCTGAGCATATATTTTTCTCTTCAAATATAAAGAATAAGTGAATTTATGCTAAAAATTCTAGTATGTCTTTGTGCTTTATATATTTAGTAAAATTTTGACAGCAATTTTTACTTTTATCAACTAAGATCATTTGCATTGTGATTCACATCTGTATGTGAAAGTGCCAACATATTTTGCTTAGAGGTCTCTTATTTGAAACTTGAAGTTCTTTTACGTGCCATAAATCTATGATATCAGACCCATCCTTTTTGTACTGTCCACCTCTGTGGTCTCGAGGTAGCATGCTGTTTTGTCACACAGCAGTCCTTGATTTGATCGCCGGTCGGGACATGTTTCTTTGGTGAGATTTTTTCTCATCTGTAAGACGAATGTCAAGAAATTTTAAGGCCCAAACGGTCTCCCAACATCATGGCCATCATCTTCACATTTGCCTTAGATTAAGTTTAGGTTTAAGGACTCTCCTGGCATACCACTATCATCATCATCATCACCTATCATATCATTGTGGGGAGCATAACCTTGCCTTCCAGGTGCCCCAACCTCAGAAGTGGGTTACAAATGCCAGGAGAGATCACCACAAATGTCAAAATAATAACCTGGTGCATTGAATAAAAATAAATATTCTTTCCATAGAAAGCCTATACTCAGGAATTTTATGACTTGAAAAAATGTATTGAAACTGGGTAGGTTTGAACCTTCAAGCCTTGGAACCATAGGTGAGCATGATAATCTCTAATTTGCTGGGATCAACTTGAATTTCTATTGGTTTTGGCATTATGTCCCGTGCCGTAGCCGAGTGGTTAAGGCAGGAAGCCTTGGCGCAGAGCTATGGGACTTGCGCTGGTTCGAGTCTCCATGGGGGAAGAAATTTTCTCGTGGTATTTCGGCCAGTATGGGACCGGTGCTCATCCACATCGTGATGCATTTGGGTAGCTACAATAAGTAGCGGCTCCAGGTTGAGGAAACCAGCTATAACGGCTGGGGGACTCGACATGCTGACCACATGTCACCCCTACACTGGCTGATTATCATCTACCTCTGTGATTGAGACATGTGAATGTGAGGCCAGCAGCCGGCCGGTAGGCTAAGGGTCTTGTAGGCCTGTCGCGCCAGGAGTTTTTTTTTGGCATTATAATTTATGTAGCAGTATATTCTAATGGTCTCCTGCAGATGTCCAGAATAAATTTATGGTATTTGTCTGTTAGTATTCATTTATAAGCTAAGAACTTATTGGATGTTAGAGGGTAGTATTTGTGTTATGTTATTTTTTCTTTAACAATGCTCTCTGACATCTAAGATCATCTTCTTCTTCTTCACTTCACGGGCTAGGCAAAAATTGCCTGTTCCGCCTCACAGTTGTTCTGTCCATCTTTCACTGGCCTTCCTACATTCCTTGAACCTCTTGGTTTGTAGTTGAATGCTGCTCTTGGTAATCTTGTTATATTCATTCTTTCTACATGTGTAAACCATTTCTCTCTATATTCTTTGATTTTCTCATTCAATGGATATATATTTAACTCTGTTCTTATATATTCATTCTTTATCTGATCCAATCTTGTGCAGCCTTTTGTTCTTCTAAGGAAGTTCATTTCTGCGCTTTGTATTCTATTTTGTAATTTTTGGTCATTACCCAAGTTTTGCTCCCATAAAGTAATGCAGGAACTGCCAATGTTTTATAGAACTTCAATCTAGTATCTCTTCACTAAGATCATTATCATCATAATTCACATCTGGTTGTGAAAGGATCCACAAATTTTGCACAGAGCCTCTTTCTTTAGGCTTGAAGTCTTTCATATGCTGTAATTCTACAACCCATAGCTTTATTTTACTTTCGAAGAAAACTATACTCAGGATTTTTATGCTTTGCAAATCCATTGAGCCTGCGAATCTCAGAATCAGAGGTGAACATGTTGTTAGCCATTAATTTACCAGAACTCTCAAGATAGTTGGATATGGTTAGGTTTAGGTTGTTTGAGCCTGTTCCTATGAGATCTCAAGGTGTAGTTGATTGGTCCATCTTAATTTTGGCCTTCCTTCATCTTGAAATCCTTTAGGTTTAACTGCATTGCTAATTTAGGAAAGCAAGATGGGTCCATTCTTTGGACATATAACCAAATGCTTTGATAATTGAGAATTTCTTTAACTATGTTATGTACTTTTAATATATGTTTTTTTTTTTTTTGCTTGTCCATTTTTGTCAAACCTAGGAGTGGATGTAAAAATATCATCGTACCAGTTGTAATTTTGATTTAATTTTAGAATTTAGTATCCATTTTTTATTGCTATATTTCAGTCCTGATTTTGCAGTTACATTGGGATGTCATTTTACTACCCCCACTACTGTAGGGGTGCATACAATAACTAGGCCATAGTTAGGAATGTGGCTGTTACCAAGTTATAAACCAACTCCCCCAAAGCTGTGAAAACCAGAAAATAAAATATTAAATTTATCCTTTTGACAGAGGATTTTT
>JASPKZ010001760.1:0-42524 GCA_030220185.1 Diploptera punctata
CACCCTATAAAAAACTACCGAAGAAATGGAAAAGCCCATCTCAACGAATGCCGGCTCATAGAATTCCAAAACCCATGCTTTCGCTATGCCCCCAGGGCAAAAGGTCCGCTGTGAACGTCCAAAAAGGCGGTGGATGGAAATTTTCTCTTGAGACCATAACAGGCCACAAGCCTAATACTTGCATTAGATGATGATTAATGATGTGATTATTAATATTACATATATTTTTCTAGGGTTTACATGCGTCGCACAACCGGGCCTAAGCATTTCTGATAATAATTTATTACGGATAAGTTTCGTCTAATATTATTCCATTACGATTATTATGTTTATTCAGATTATTACTATTGCTATTGTTAGTACTTTTTAACTAAAGATAAAGGTTGAACCATATACTGTAAGGTCCTTATCATTGGTTCGTTTATTCACGTATGTAACTTACTTTATTAGTTTTTTATCGCCTCTAAATTAGTAAGGTTACTCAATCAAGTGTTCCCTATTCAAACATTTCTAAGGCTTTACCGTGTTTGATTAGCCTTTTTTTCCATTATCTTTATTCGTATTTATTATTAGTATTATTGTTATTCCTATCATGTGTCTAGTATTTCAAATTATTTTTCAGTTCTTATTCAAATTGCTTTATTATTTATGTATCGCTCTAAATTTGTCTGGTTTACTCCAGCGAGGTTTCTGTAGTCAACATTACTAAAGTTGTAAATTAACATTATTTTCTCATTATTATCAATATTCTTCTTACTATTTTATTATTATAGTGATTTTCGTTAATATTAGCGTTAGTATATGGTATCATTAATTTAATAATCTAGTTAAACAAGCGTAGAGTGACATAATTGGTTACCGACGACGTTAACTCGAAGAAATTTCATTATTTTCATATTATCGTCTTTCTGCTATTATTATTATTATTATTATTATTATTATATATTATTATTTATTATTATTATTATTATTATTATTATTTTCGTTAATATTAGCGTTTAGTATATGGTAATCATTAATTGATTAATCTAGTTAAACAAGCGTAGATGACATAATTGATACCGACGTTAACTCGAAAAAATTGCACTATTTTCATTATTATCGTTCTACTTGTATTATTATTATTAATAATTTTCGTTAATATTAGCGTTAGTAATGTGGTAATCATTAATTGATTAATCTAGTTAAACAAGCGTAGATGACATAATTGGTACCGACGTTAACTCGAAAAAATTTGCACTATTTTCATTATTATCGTTCTACTTGTATTATTATTATTAATAATATTTTCGTTAATATTAGCGTTAGTATATGGTAATCATTAATTGATTAATCTAGTTAACAAGCGTAGATGACATAATTGGTACCGACGTTAACTCGAAGAAATTCATTATTTCATTTTATCGTTTCTTCTTGCATTATATTATTATTTTATTATTATTTTCGTTAATATTAGCGTTAGTATATGGTAATCATTAATTGATTAATCTAGTTAAACAAGCGTAGATGACATAATTGATACCGACGTTAACTCGAAAAAATTTGCACTATTTTCATTATTATCGTTCTACTTGTATTATTATTATTAATAATATTTTCGTTAATATTAGCGTTAGTATATGGTAATCATTAATTGATTATCTAGTTAAACAAGCGTAGATGACATATTGGTACCGACGTTAACTCGAAAAAAATTGCACTATTTTCATTATTATCGTTCTACTTGTATTATTATTATTAATAATATTTCGTTAATATTAGCGTTAGTATATGGTAATCATTAATTGATTAATCTAGTTAAACAAGAGTAGATGACATAATTGGTACCCGACGTTAACTCGAAGAAATTTGCATTATTTTCATTATTATCGTTCTTCTTGCATTATTATTATTATTATTATTATTATTTTCGTTAATATTAGCGTTAGTATATGGTAATCATTAATTGATTAATCTAGTTAACCAAGCGTAGATGACATAATTGGTACCGACGTTAACTCGAAAAAATTTGCATATTTTCATTATTATCGTTCTACTTGTATTATTATTATTAATAATTATTTCGTTAATATTAGCGTTAGTATATGGTAATCATTAATTGATTAATCTAGTTAAACAAGCGTAGATGACATAATTGGTACCGACGTTAACTCGAAGAAATTTGCATTATTTTCATTATTATCGTTCTTGCATTATTATTATTATTATTATATTATTATTTTCGTTAATATTAGCGTTTAGTATATGGTAATCATAATTGATTAATCTAGTTAAACAAGCGTAGATGACATAATTGGTACCGACGTTAACTCGAAGAAATTTCATTATTTTCATTATTATCGTTCTTCTTGCATTATTATTATTATTATTATTTTCGTTAATATTAGCGTTAGTATATGGTAATCATTAATTGATTAATCTAGTTAAACAAGCGTAGATGACATAATTGATACCGACGTTAACTCGAAAAAATTTGCACTATTTTCATTATTATCGTTCTTCTTGTATTATTATTATTAATATTTTCGTTAATATTAGCGTTAGTATATGGTAATCATTAATTGATTAATCTAGTTAAACAAGCGTAGATGACATAATTGATACCGACGTTAACTCGAAAAAATTTGCACTATTTTCATTATTATCGTTCTACTTGTATTATTATTATTAATAATATTTTCGTTAATATTAGCGTTAGTATATGGTAATCATTAATTGATTAATCTAGTTAAACAAGCGTAGATGACATAATTGGTACCGACGTTAACTCGAAAAAATTTGCACTATTTTCATTATTATCGTTCTACTTGTATTATTATATTAATAATATTTTCGTTAATATTAGCGTTGTAGTATATGGTAATCATTAATTGATTAATCTAGTTAAACAAGAGTAGATGACATAATTGGTACCGACGTTAACTCGAAGAAATTTGCATTATTTTCATTATTATCGTTCTTCTTGCATTATTATTATTATTATATTATTATTTTCGTTAATATTAGCGTTAGTATATGGTAATCATTAATTGATTAATCTAGTTAAACAAGCGTAGATGACATAATTGGTACCGACGTTAACTCGAAAAAATTTGCACTATTTTCATTATTATCGTTCTACTTGTATTATTATTATTAATAATATTTTCGTTAATATTAGCGTTAGTATATGGTAATCATTAATTGATTAATCTAGTTAAACAAGCGTAGATGACATAATTGGTACCGACGTTTAACTCGAAGAAATTTGAATTATTTTCATTATTATCGTTCTTCTTGCATTATTATTATTATTATTATTATTATTATTTTCGGTAATATTAGCGTTGCTATATGGTAATCATTAATTGATTAATCTAGTTATTAACAAGCGTAGATGACATAATTGGTTACCGACGTTAACTCGAAGAAATTTCATTATTTTCATTTATTATCGTTCTTCTTGCCTTATTATTATTATTATTATTTTCGTTAATATTAGCGTTAGGTTAAATATGGTTTTTAAAACTCCATTTAATTGATTACTCTAGTTAAACAAAGCGTAGATGACAGAATTGATACCGACGGTTAACTCGAAAAAATTGCCACTATTTTCATTATTATCGTTTCTACTTGTATTATTATTATCTCATATTAATCATATTTTCGTTAATATTAGCGTTCTTAGTATTTATGGTAATCATTAATTGATTAATCTAGTTAAACAAGCGTAGATGACATAATTGGTACCGACGTTAACTCGAAGAAATTAACATTATTTTTATGTTATTAATATTACAGGTAGTTCTAACCAATGTTTAAGTTCGTTTTTTTTTTATGAATCGTCTTGTTCATATTATGCATTCTGAAAATAATTTAGTTATATTTTAACCCTGAAGGTGTCGACAATGTATTATCTTAACTTTTATATCCTAACCCAAAAAAATTGAATCCATAACGTATTACATTTATCCCACAGGTTATGGTAGTCATATCTATAGCTTGGTCATGGAAACCGAAAATAAGTTGTTTGTCCTGCTCGCCCAAGTAATATCTCGAGGTTCGAACTTGGGTCCCTGGGTATACAATGCATACTTATTTATGTTGTAAAAAAAATCAGTTAATTTCAGTTTTCTTATTCTGATTTAAAATTGTCAAATCTGTTCTGCCCTATTATTTTCGGGTGTTGGTATTTGTGTTCTGAGTTCGAGGGGTTACAAAAATGTTCACCTTATCCATCTCTCTGTCTATGTATCTAACTATAATTTAATTCACTTTCTGAGTGAAAAAAAACTCCACTTAAGTGGTTCCGTTTGTTTTCGAAGTGTACAAGAATGATCTTTTTCGTCCTGAAAGGGGGCCTTGGGGAATTATTATTTTATCTCTTAATTATATATCTTATCGTTAACAATATCAGACAATGAATTGATTGCCAGTATGCGACCTAAATGTCTTTGAGGGTCATCTCTCTCTAAGAATATTTGAGGGTGATTTCATTATTTCGCTTTTATTATTCCGTTAGGTCTTCAACACTAGAGGGGAATAATTACCTTTTCCCAAATCCCTACCGCATGTATACTCAAAAGTTTCACGTAATCATATTATCACACAAAATAAATGAAAATAAATCATGCTCAGGTTTTGTTAATAAAGCTACCTATATAAACTCCTTATAAAGCTATCTATTAAATACTTATCTTAAATCAATACTTATGAACTCTCTTTCTTGAAAATAAATGGAAAAGATAGAATCTTCAAAAGCATTTAAAACCTTACAGCTGGTATTATTTTTTTCACAATTTTGATAAGTTTGCCAAGTTCTATCTTGTAATGGATATTTTTAAAAAAAATATTTGGTCATTTGCTAAACCATTCAGCTACTCCGGAAACATTTACGCAGTGGAAGTCCTGTTCTCCGGTAAAATAAGGTTAGGGGGAAAATCGTAATAAATCAGCCACACAAATTCCTGATTTTGTAAAGTTTTAGGTTCCGAATTCTCAACTGCTAGTGAAAGTTGTAGGGGTGATTCATGGTTGTTACTCGTACGTTCAGATTCTTAAACAAGTATGTATCCTAAATATATCATTCCTTGTGAGAACGAGAAGGTGAAGAAATGTTAATTATTAATTGATTATTCGCTTAATTAGCCGATATATTAAATACTAGATCAAGGAAGATATTTAGCGATAACTATCTCCTATATAAAAATATTACATATATAATGTCAACTCCAACTGGAAGTTTGGAGAAATAATTTGTTGTATTAATGATTGGAATTTATTTACGCTGTTAATACCAATTAGACCATTACTAAAAACGAGAAAAATAATTAGAACATCTGTAATAATAAATTAAATTTTAATTAGAACTTAATAATAAATTATTTTAATTAGAACACTTACAAAAATAAGAAATTAATTTTACTTCAATAATTTAGTTACTTAAATAAATATTTAGAAGAGTGTATTGTAGTAATTTAAATGTTTCTTCAGAGGCGTAAATCAAATGTGAATTAGAACAACTATAATAATAAATTATTTTTTAATAGAACACCTACAAAAATAATAAGTTAATTTATCTTCAATAATTCAGTCACTTAAATCAAATATTTAGAAGATTATATTATAGTAAGTTAAATGTTCCTTCAGAGGCGTTTAAATTTTACAAAATACGGTCTAACATGGGTTCGTAATCCTATCAAGAATATTATTAAACCTGATTATAACACCGCCAGGCACCAGTGTACTGACTCGCTTTATTTCTTCATTTTATTCTTTATTATTTCGAAAGGGCTTTACTCATAACTAGGTAGCGTGTCGAGGAAAATTATAGGAAGTGTGAACAGGACTTCTAGAAGAATTTACACACTTTTTTTTACGACATAAAAAGAAGCCATTGATACGGTTTATCAAACACTTTAATATATATATATATATATAAGAACATATTATAGGTTACATTTGAAAATTACTTAAGATAGAACTTGGAAGCACCATTTAATAATAGATTAACATTTGATTAAGAGTGATTAAAATTTAATTGTGAACATTCCCGAGAGAAATGAAAAACTATATTACAAACTTCTACTTACATATTTAAGAAATGGGCCCAGCAGGGCGCTGAAATGTCGCCAGGGCGGTGCCCCGGGACCTCACTCGTCCGTTGGTGCCGCAGAGACTCTGGACTCAGACTCGACTGACCACCTTTCTTCTACCCTCTAGTAACGTTGGTTATTTTAAAAAAATCCCTTGTCTCATAAAAATACCTGAGAAATGTTCGTTCACAACCCCCTCACCCTACAGTGTATTTTTTCATTAGTGTTGAACTTATCTTAACATAACTTTTCTTTCAAGGGTTTGTTTTAAAATACCTCTTGTCTCCTAAAAACACCCCTCGTCTCGCGCTATAACATTGGGGTTTCTGGGATTTGATTTTAAACAAAAAATCAGGACTTGTAATGGGAAATCCATTATTACCATTCTTAGCAAATATGTTTATGGGGAACTTTGAATGTCATGTAACCAAAGCAACCCTTTGATGTTTAAATTTTGGAGAAGATATGTAGAAGAGTCCACCGCTGTGGTCTGCAGGTAGCGTGCTGCCTTGTCACGCAGTGGGCCCGGGTTCGATCCCCGGTCGGGGCAGTTTTTCTGGGTGAGGTTTTTATCAGGGTTTTCCCTCACCTGTAAGACAAATGTCAGGGAAACTTGAAGGCTCAAACAGTCCCCGAAATCATATGGCCATCATCATCATTATCATCTTTATCATTATCATCATCATCATCATCCTTCACCGGTGTGGAAAGCAACGGTAAGCTACCACACCTACAATTCCCTAGTAAAGCTGCAAGCATAACATGAAAATGCTATGATTGTAGTGAAGGACCTGCCCTCGGGCAGAATTACTATGGATGGATATGTAGAAGATATCATAGCAATAGTAAAACAGAAACAATTAGAAGATGCCATTAAACTGTTAAATATTCAAAATAAAACAATCAAATTTACAATGGAAGTAGAAAATAATTATGAATACCATTTTTAGACTTTAAATTGATTAGGAATGAGGAAAAAAAAGAAAATAGAATTTGGAATTTACAGAAAAGAAACTCACATTGACAATTATATAAAAGCTACAGGATTTAACCATTTTTCGCACAAAACAGGCAGTATTTAATAGTTTAACACACCAGACTTGTGAACGTCCCCATGAGCAAAGAAAATTACAATAAAGAGAAATAACACATCATAAAAATTGCAAAGGATAATGGTTTTCAAGATAAGATGATACACAAGAAAATAAATAAATTTAAAGAACAAAAATGATTAATGAAAGTACTCTTCAGACAGATAAAAATATTGGTAAAAAATTCAAGAAGTTCACATACCATCCTTTAGTATTTGACAAGTTTCAAAAAATCTTCAACAAATTCAATATTAAATTAGCACCAAAAAATGATTACAGCTTAGGTAATTTAATAAAAACCTACAAAAATGAAAAGATTGAAGGCTGTAAAAAATCGGGAACTTATCAAATTAATTGTAAAGATTGTGAAAAGATTATACATAGGAAAAACAAAAAGGAATCTAAATACAAGATGAAAGGAACACCTCAGAAATGTTAAAAATGGAGAGAAAAACCGAAAAATCTGCAATAGCTGCACATGCCTGGTCAGAAAAAACATAGAATAGAAACCAAAACAAGATTACTTAAACAATTGGAAAAATTGAAGGAACTCACAATTTGGGAAAAAATTTACATTTGCAAGAATGAAAATACAACTATGAATTTTGAAATACCCAGTTATAAGGAGAGAGGACTGATTTGGAAGTTCGTCGGTCAGCCATCAGATGGCATGGAGGTCAGTCTGCAGGATAGAAGGCCGTTGGACGTCAGTTGTGAACGTGACACAGCATTGAGTATGTCACAAATGATGTGACGAAACCTTGGGTTTGCGAGGAGTTATGAAGTATGAGGTGAGTGAAATAAACAATATTAAAAAACCTCATAGTGTTATTTCCTATCTACATAACTTAATCTGCTCATATATTTTTTTTTTAGGAATAAATTACTATGAGGTTTAATTTAAGATAAAATTAAATGTTTCATACCTCTCCTCATATTAATCGTCTAAATAGTTCGCGATTTTAAGACCATAGCGGTCCCATCTTCAGTACCATCTTGACGACTGATGTTATGTTGATCGGAAGAACCACTTCTTCTTCCCTCTGTTGGTGGACCGATAAACCTCTGGATCAGATCAGGATACAGAGGAATTTCGAAGTTCATAAGTTTTTCTTTGTTTTTCTCAATGTGTTTTTTTCTCAAACCGTGAGTTCCTTTTCTTTATCTATTTGTTTAATTAAACTAGCTTTTGATTCAATTAGATTATTTTTTGGTCCGAAAAACGTCTAATTGAATCAAATATAGTCTAATTAAAGCAATAGATAAACAAAAAGGAACTCACGATTTGGGAAAAAAATCCACGTTCAGAAAAACAAAAAACTAAAAAAACTTATGAACTTTGAAATTCCCGTGCATACTTTCCTGATCCAGAGGTTTATCGGTCCACCAACAGCGGGAAGAAGAAGTGGCCCTTCCAATCGACATAAAATCAGTCGACAAGATGGTACTGAAGATGGGACCGCTATGGTCTTGAAATCATGATCTACTTAGAAGATTATTATGAGGAGAGGTAGAAAACTTTCAATTTTATTTTATCTACTCATATCATTAAAAACTAAGTCCTACATTATTATGTCACATGATACTTTAGAACATTTTTCAGTACTTTATATGGAGACTGCTTTGGGTTTATGTTATGGATGTTATTTAGGTACAATTATATCACTCACCTCATATTTTTCTTCTTATTAAACAAGTTTCGGAACTTTACACTTCAGTTCCATCTTCAGTATTTTCGTAACCATTGTTTTTTCGTCTTGAAGAACCGTCTTTTGCTCTATCTGTTGGTACACTGAAACATCTCGAAATCAGGTCATTCTCCCGGGGAATTTCAAAGTTCATTAATTTCTCTCTTTTTTTTTTTGAATGTATATTTTTCCCAAACAATAAGTTATCTTGGTTTTTTTATTTGTTTTAATAATTTAGCTTTTTTGATAACATGAGCAGCCACTGCAAATTTTTTACTTCCTCTGTCTTGATGTTCCTGAGATGTTCTTTCACCCTGGTTTTCAAATTTCTTTTAGTTTTTCCTATGTAGACTTTCTCACATTCTTCACATTTAATCTGATAAATCCCTGATTTGTTTTCTTCTACTATTTTCTCGTTTTTGTTACATCTAATTAATCTACTGATGCTATAGTCATTTTTGGGTGAATACCTTATATTGAAATTTTAAAAAATTGTTTGAAACTTGTGGTGCTTCAAGGGATGATATGTTTTTTTAATGCCCCCAGTATTGTCCTTTTAGACATTTCTGGTGTTCTCTCCTGACAATCACGTAATTGCAACACATTCCTGAGGTTGGGGCATCTGGAAGGTGGGGTTACATTGCCCCGATGATATGATTGGTGATGATGATGATAGTGGTGTGCCAGGAGAGCCCCTAATTCTAAGCTTAATCTAGGATGAATAGGAATGATGTTGATTGTGATGGCCATATGATTTCAGGGGCCGTTTGGGCCTTAAAGTTTTCCTGACTTTGTCTTACAGGTGAGGAAAAACTGTGATAGAAACCTCACCCAGAAAAACTGTCCCGACCGGGGATCGAACCCAGGCCCTCTGCATGACAAGGCAGCATGCTACCTTGAGACCACAGCGATGGATGAATTCCCTGAATTTTATATTTCTTCTTTTTCTTATAGAACAGTGCTTTGGTTAATAAATGTTTGTCTTTTGAACTTGTTTATTTTCTTGCATATCATTCTTTCTTCAATACCATTTTTTGTAGCCATGTTGATTATGTGTTCTTTTTCTTTTTCATAGTTTCCTTTGCTCATAGATATGTTTATTAATCTATGTATCAAACTACTGAAAACTGCTTCTTTCTGAGCTCTGTGATTGAAACCTATAGCTTTATATAGTTATCTATATGTGTCTTTTTTTTCTGTATATTCAAAATTCTATCGTATTTTCTAAATCCCTTCTTAAGTTGAGATCTAAAAATGGTACTTCTCTATTAATTTCAGTTTCCATAGTGAACTTTATAGTTTGACTTTGAATGCTCAAATAATTTCAATGCGTCATCTGTTTATGATTAACTATTGCAATTAAGTCATACACATATTTCCACCAGGAATGGAAAATTAAATGATGATCACTAATTATATTGTGATAAATATTCCATATGATCGGATTAGATAAAAATGGAGATTGAAAGTCCTGAATTTTGTTTGTGGAATCTCCCATTGTAAGTGAAAAACATATTATCCATACATAATTTAGTTGAAGTTTTGTATTCAAATATCTTTTATTTTTCAATTTTATTTCTGTTAAGCCAATTTTCTAAATAGTTTTGTCTGTAGGAATGCTTGGAAACAAGGAAACAACATCAAAAGAAACTAATCTGTCTGATGATTGTAAATGAATATTTTCTATTTTCAGTGCCAATTCATATGGATTTTCTATTGAAGAGTTTTCAAATACATTCGTTTTTTTTTTAAATTCATTACATAACCATTATGATGAATGATGTGTAGGAGACCCTGTGTTGATAATTATTGGTCTCATTTTCTTCCCTTTGTGAATTTTATGGAGTCCATAGATGTTGGGAATTTTGGATTTGAAACCTTCAGATGAAATTTATCTTTCTTAGTTAAAATGTGATTAATATTCTTCAGAGTGTTGTCTACTTCTTTAATAGTTTTATTAAGGGGTTCTGAAAGAAGTAGACAACACTCTGAAGAACTAAGAAAGATAAATTTCATCTGAAGGTTTCATATAAAAAAATTACCAACATTTATGGACTCCCTAAAATTCTCAAAGAAGGGAAGAAAATGAGACCGATAGTTAAGAACATAAGGTCTCCTACGTATCATTTATCAAAATGGTTATGTAATAAAAAAAAAATTAATGGATTTGAAAACTGTTCAATAGAAAATTCATATGAATTGGCAGTGAAACTTGAAAATATACAATTAGAATCATCAGACAGATCAGTTTCATTTGATATTGTTTCCAAGCATTCGTTAGGACAAAACTATGGACATTTTAGAAAATTGGCTTAACAGAAATAAAATTGAAAAATAAAAGATATTTGAATACAAAACTTTACTAAATTATGTATTGATAATATGTTTTACGCCTACAATGGGAGATTCTACAAACAAAATTCAGGACTTTCGATGGGTAACCCTTTATCTCCATATTTAGCTAATCTGTTCATGTGGAACTTTGAACACAAGATACTTAGTGGACAGCATTTAATTTTGAAGTTCTAATGTAGATAAGCGAGTACATATACTTAGGACAACTACTCTCCTTCCATCAGAAAGTAGAGAAGGAAATAAGCAGAAGAATAGCTTTCGCCTGGAAGGCGTTCTGGTCACTGAAATTTATACTGCTGGACAAGTCACTCAACCGGAAACTCAAAATGGAAACACTACAAACCTGTGTTCTTCCAACACTGTTATATGGCTGCCAAACTGAAGTACACACTCCAAGTATGCTAAAGGAAAATGGAGAGGAAAATCTTAGGCATAACTCTGAAGGACAGAATCTCGAATACAACACTTCAAGCGATATCCTCAACAACTGATCCTGCACAACAAGCCATCAGGAAAAAATGGAAGTGGGGAGGCCACGTCGCAAGAATACAGGACGACAGGTGGACAATAAAAACAACCATGTGGGACCCGTACACAGGCAAGAGACAGCGCGGAAGACCAAGACGACGATGGGCTGACATCTTCAAAGAACGAGCAGGGGCGCAATGGTCCAGAGTCGCCAGATGCAGGAAAAGCTGGAGAACGATGGAGAGCCAACTGTGTATTAACTAATCACAGAACAGACAGTGTAACAAACCAAATGCTACATCCAAGTCAACTTCTCACCACGGAGTAGCTAACCGGGTGACACTCTCGAATAGAGCTTAACCCCTGTACAGGGAGGCCTTTGCCCTAAAGGGACATATCAGGCTTTACTTATTATTATTTATAATGTAGATATGTGGATGACATAATTGCATTTTTAGATCTCAACTTAAGAAGGAATGAAGAAAATAAGATAGACTTTTGAATATACAGAAAAAAAGACACAGATAACTATATAAAAGCTTCAGTTTCAATCACATAGCTCACAAAGAAGCAGTTTTCAATAGTTAACATACCCTTGAACAAAAGTAAAATACGAAAAAGAAAAAGAACACATAATCAACATGGCTACAGAAAATGGTTTTGAAGAAAGAATGATACTCAAGAAAATATATAAGTTCAAAAGACAAAAATTTATTAATCAACGCATTCTTCTAAAAGAAAAAGAAGAAAAATAAAATTCAGGGAATTCACGTATCATCCATTAAAGTACCACAAGTTTCAAACAATTTTTAAAAATTTGAACATAAGGTTGGCACAAAAAATGACTATAGCATCAGTAGATTAATTAGATCTAACCTAAGTGAGGAAATAGAAGAAGATAACAAATCAGAGATTTATCGGATTATCTACATAGGAAAAACGATGACAAATTTGTAAACCAGAGTAAAACTATATGTCAGGAACGTCAAGAAACGGGAAGTAGAAAAATGTGCAGTGGCTGCCCATGCATGGTCCCAAAAAAAACTTATTAAAAAGAAGGCTAAATTATTAAAACAAATAGAAAAACCAAAAGAACTCATTGTTTGGGAAATAATCTACATTCAAAAAACAAAAAGCCGAAATTAATGAACTTTGACATTCCCGGGGAGAATGACCTAATTTTGAGATTTTTCAGTCTACCAACAGAGGGAGCGAAAGATGGCTGTTCAAAACAACAGAACAATAGCCACGAAAATATTGAAGATGGAATTGGAGTGTAAATTTCTGAAACTAGATCAAAAAAAGAAGAAAAGTAAGAGGTGAGTGATGAAATTTTACCTAAATGAACATATCTCATAGTGTGAATTCCTAAAATAAGTAATTCATGTCCTTTAGAAATTGCTATGCCGATGGAATACAAAATAATATGGATAACGAATATGCAAACACGGTTCACACATATGAAGCAGCATTTCAGTAACAAATTATGTATTCTGATCAACCATATTGTAGAACTCTCACCTGCATAATCGATACAGCTTTCATTACATATTTAGACTATTTCTACCTCCACTTCTAATTTTTTCTTACCACCTTTTTCGAACAACATCTTATATATTCCTCATTTTGGGCCAGGTTTGATATAATTATGTTACTCTGAATTTTCATTTTACAGGACATGAAAACAGAAATAAAATCAGATGTTGATGATGTAATTGGTTGTGCTGTTTCTGAAAATGAGATATGTCCAGCTGTCAACCCATTAACTTCAGAGGAAATCAAACTTGAAGTAATGTTATTCTTTCTACATTCAGAGTTCTTATTTCATAGCATAAATTATTTATATATGTATGTACGGTATTCCTTAGGTTACAAATTATTTCAGTTCACTTCAGTTGTCTTCCATTACATTTTCAAATGTGTGTCATGCTGGTTCCATTTTTTTTTTTTTAGTGACATCCACTCTCACCATTTAGTACTACGTCCTACATCATTGCCATGCGATTTCTTAATATTTTTTTTGTAATATTTCAACAGTTTGACGTTAGGTTTATGTTATTAAATTTAAATTATGTCCTTGGAATATTTATACAAAATGACATGGAAAGTGAATGCTCACACATGTGAACAAACTTTCCAGGATCAAATTACCTATCCTGGCATATCGTAATTTATATCTGTCTTTGCATAATGAATAGTGCATGTATCATATATTTTACACTATTTCTATCACCAGTTTATAATTTTTCCCTATCCTTTGTACTTATTTGTGAACCAAAAATGATGTATATATATATATATATATATATATATATATATATATATACCTCAGTTTGGTCCAGTCTAGATTTGATATAATTATGGTTTTCTGTAATTTTCTTTTACAGGACATGAAAATGGGAATAAAATCAGAAGTAGATCATGCAATTGGTAGTGCCATTAATGAATATGGAATGTTTCCAGCTGTCAAACCACTAAATTCTGAGAAGATAGAACTTCAGGTAATGTTTAATAATATTTAAAGGAAGTGACACGATATGTTTATTTTAAATAATATGAGTTAGATACTACATGACTCACCTCATATTTGTAGTTTCTTGAAAACCCTGGGTTTTGACACTCTACATGTCATTGTCAATTGTTTCCAACTGTTGATTCGGTGTTTGGCAACCTTGTAGGTTGCTTTCTGCTCCCTCTGTTGGCTTACCATTGAACTTCCAAATCAAATATTTTTCTTTTTCCCCAGGAATTTCAAAATTCATTATTTTCTTTCATTTAATTTGAGATGTTTTAAATTTTTTTTTTGTTAGTTTATAATTCTTCAATCATAGCACTAGTGACTTGATATTGTATCTTATAATGGATGTCTAGTTACAAACTATTTTGATGTTTTCAATTAACTTCTATGATATTTCCAATTATGTGTTGCTGACCACATGTTTTTTATTTTTTTTAAATTTTAATGCAAAGTCCACAGTCATCATAAGGTACTATATCCTTCAGCATTAAGTCATTTGATTTCAGAGCACATTTTGCATTATTTTACATGGAGACCACTTTAGGTTTATGTTACAAAAGTCACATTTATTTATGTTGTTCATTATTTTCTGACTTGGTGGAATTAAAAGCGACACTCTGGCAATGAGCCAACATAACTTGCACATGTTAACCATCCAACAACTAATTCTCAGTCCTGTTCTAACCAAAATTCTTAGCTATTTTAGCATGATCCATATATCTTATGAGTTATGACTTATTTTATATTATTTATCTTTCCACTTCTGTTTTTTTTTTCGTTATTCTAAATATACACTAGTGTCCAAAATTACAGCAACAAACTGAAATGTTTACTTTCTATGTTAAATTTACTACAAAATATTACTGGCTGATACTAGAACAAAATGACTAAACTTAGTAAACATTCTAACATCATTTTTTGATGAAATAACAGAAATAAAAATGGTTTTCTTCTTTTCAAAGTGTTCTTAGGTTCACACCTCAATATCCAGAAATGTGGTTACGTATGCTCAATATGTCGTGTGATCACCTCTGGCAGCAATACAGGCCTCACAAAGATCGTGCATGCTGCAAATGAGGTCATCAATATCATTTTGAGGTATTAACGTCCATTCTTCCAGCAGAGCAGCTCTCAAGTCCTCAGGAGTGATTGGTGGATACTGATGTGAAGCAACTCGTCTCCCTAGCACGTCCCAAACATGATCTGTCGGATTTAAGTTTGGAGAGCAAGCAGGCCAATCCATTCGAGCAATGTCTTCAGTTTGCAGGAATTCATCAACCACCGCTTCTCTGTGTGGACGAGCATTATCAGGAAGTCTGACCCACAACACCTTGAAAGAAACGTACATGAGGTAACAAGATATCGTCACGATATCTGGTAGCAGTTAAACCTTGTCGGTTTACAACTTCCTGTAGAGGTGTTCGAGCAGTTATCATAATGCCTGCCCACACCATTATTGATCCACCTCCATATGAGTCTCTTTCCAGAATGTTTGAGGGCCGAAATCGTGTTACAGATTCTCTCCAAATGTGAATCCGTCGAGAATAGCTCTGAAGACCAAATCTGGACTCATCTGTAAAGAGGAAATTGATCCACTCTTCATCTGTCCAGTTGACATGTTGTTGGCTCCATTCTCGACGTCTTCCTTTGTGATCACGTGTCAGAGGTACACATACAGCGGGTCTCTGATAGTAAAGACCTCTCTGTTGAAGCCGTCTATACACTGTTTGTCATGATACAATTATTCCCATGGATGCTGTGAGGTCAGATACCAGTTGTTGTGCAGTACTACACGGTTCCATCTTGCCCTTATTGTCAAATAACGGTCCTCTCTTTTTGTTGTGACTGTTGGTCGTCCTTGCCCTGGTCTTCGGGTTACATTTTCTGCCTTTAAAAACTGTTGCCACATGCGGGAAACAACAGAAAGATGCGCATTAAGCCATCTGGCCACATCAGCTTGAGACTGTCAAGCTTCCGTTCTCTCTATCGCTCTCCAACGCAGGGAGTCTGCCAGGCGTCATCTCTGTGCCATACTGTACCTGAATGTTTACACAGTGAATGCTGATGTCGGACTAAAGAGAGTAAACACAAAGTACAATTTGATAGGTGCACTGACATCATCACTTCTTTGGTTCTACAAAGACAGGAATGCCATCTCACATAGAGGATATGATTGTACAGGCATTTGGTTACATTTTACTGCCACTTGGTACTATTCTGTTGTAAATTGGACACAGGAAAACGAAATTTTAGTTTGTTGCTTTAATTTTGGACACGAGTGTGTGTGTGTGTATATATATATATATATATAAAGGGGCACGCTGTAGCGTAGTGGTTAAGGCACTGAGCTACAAGCCAGAGGGTCGAGGGTTCAAGTCCCGTTGGGGTCAGGATTTTTAAACTGATCCAAAACTCTCGGGCAGCACTATGGCCCTGGGGTCGACTCAGCCTCAAACGAAAATGAGTACCAGACGCTTGTTCTGGGGTAAAGGCGGCCGTCACGCAGGGCTGACAACCCGGCTGACATAAAGTGCCGATTGTCTAGAAAAAGTGGGAGCCTTAACCTCCTACTACCCCAAGGGCCTGTTGGGGGATCACTTTACTTTATATATATATATATATATATTTCTCAGGTCTCTACTCACATTCTACAATATTAGTTTGACCAGTATTATTCTTTTCATAACTATGGTACAAGAAAAATAAATCCATTAATATTATAATCCTCTATGTGTATAAATTATGTAAGAATTCTACACTAGAATATTTTAAGTATGCTACTAAAGCCTGAAGTATGCAGTAATTTTAAATGCTGAATGACTGATTTTTTTTCAATAGTCATTCATAGTGGTACATTCAATCAGTGTAGTAATTATTTGTATTCTTGAGCATATTTAGTCCCGCGCCTTAGCTGAGCAGTTAAGGTAGGAAGCCTTGGCGCAAAGCTAAGGGACTTGCGCTGGTTCGAGTCTCCATGGGAGAAGAAATTTTCTCATGGTATTTTGGCCAGTATGGGACCGGTGTCCACCCAGCATCGTGAGGCAATTTGGTAGCTACAATAAGTAGCGGCTACAGGTTGAGGAACCAGCTATAACGGCTGGGGGACTCGACATGCTAACCACATGTCACCCCTACACTCGCTGTTGATCATCTACCTCTGTGATTGACACATGTGGATGTGAAGGGCCAGCAGCCAGCTGGTAAAAGGCAACCACTGAAAAGTGGAAAGACCCTCAATTGGAATCGGAGCATATTTAATTCCCTAGCATTTATGGCTGTTGCTGACTATCTGCACCTGTTATCCTTAATCTGGCTCCTGAATCTTTCACTATATTTAGGCAAAATTCCTATATACTGATCAAAATTCTATGAGAAAATATTGTCTGTAACGGAGCTATCAAGCATACATGCGATATGATCTGAAACAAACAACTTTTGGTCCTATGGGAGGAAAAAGTGAGCAGTGGCAGCCGCTCCTTGTGTGCTAAGGTGCTGCAGCACACTTAATTGTGAGGGGGAAAAAGTACCGAACAAAAAAAATAAATAGTTATATTTTAAATAGCGCGGGTTTCTTTATTTATGCTGGCTTTTCATGCACTCTACTTGATGATTCCAATCTCTATTGTCTTTGGAACGTGCTGTGAATCATACTGCAGTATTGAATCTTGCATCGCACGTGCTCAGAAACCAAATTTTCGTTTTCTGAATTTTCCGTTATATCAACCGCGTGTGCGCAGAGACTAAATTTCATTTCTAAATTTCAATTCACATGTTTCATTGCGTCTGAGGCTGTCATTTCTCCAGCCCGATGTGCAGATGGGGATTTCTATGTACTGTTGTACTGATTAATTTTTTATATCAATACAGTTCTTTTTTTATTTGAAGAGAAAAAGTTTTTTTAGTTTTTATTTTAATGCAAAATTTTACCTCTTAATTTTTCCTGGTATAGGCATTTTTCATTTATTAGACATAATAACAGAATAAAGAATTAATAGTGAGTGGAGAACTATATTTTAATCGACTCACCTCATATATTTTAAAAATGTATGAGGTGAGTCGATTAAAATATGTTCTCCACTCACTATTAATGATATAACCTCATAATGTTTACTTCCCAATATTAATTGAAATAGAATAAAGAATGTTTAATATTGATATTTAATTGTTTCTGAGCATGTTTAGCGTAACTTAAGAAAGCACAGTTGGCAACACTATCACATTTTCACGCGGTTCTCCTCTTCAAACATTTTGTTCATACAGTATGCATATGTATATTTTCTGTTTTGAACGACACAGTTCAGTTTTGAAAGTAAAGTGAAATTTGATTGTTTGGAAGTGTTATAAATTATAATTAGTATATGAAAGAGGTATGTTATATTTATATTCTCCTTGTCTCTGGTCCCGAGGGTTGCGGATTCAAACCCGGCTGGGGTCGATGGATTTTTTAGGACGGAAAAATCCAAGGATCAAGTCCTCCGGGAGGGACCTTAAGCCATGGGTCCCGAGTCTGAAGATTTTCAGGCTCGTTAAAGATCTTTAAGCCTGAATGAAAGGCCTCTAAGCAAAATTTACCGAATTTTCCCATCCTAGTAATACCTTGGTTTTCATAGATGTCAGTATGAGGCGGAACGCTGACCACGGACCACTCAAAGGACATCTATACGAAAACAAGTGTAACTAAATTAGTATGGTTCTAATTCTTCCCTATTGGGGAAGAGCGCCTAAATCTCTTTTAAGGGAAACATGGGCTTACAAACAAAAATGTTATATTTATAAGGGATGGGGAATTCTCCAGCAGACAATTCGAAGAGAGAAAATTCAAATAAAACAATTAGGTAGGTCTATACCGAACCTTATTATAAAAAATAAATAAATCGACTTACGCACGAAAGTTCAACAGACAGATGTATGATCATGATTGTGTATGTGGATAGGCCCAATGACATTGTGAATGGTCTCTTTTTTTTCCCATGCCTACTTTTTGGTAACAATGATGCATGGATTACAGTCGGTGGAGACGGATTTAGGGCATCTTAACGCGTTAATTAAAAAACTGAAAAATGCGAAACACATGAATATTGTTATAGATCTTAGTGTTTTAAGAATGTGAATATCACAACACAGATAAGTTGTATCTATCATGAACACACAGAAAAACACAATAGACAAGTAAAAAAAATACATGTACTTTGTAGAATAATTTATTGTATCAAATTCTGTGGTGTCTTTGAGTTTGCATTAAAGGGGCATGATGAGTGTGACATGTCTGATAATTCGGGAGTTTTCTTGGGATTAACGTATTTAATTTTTGTAATGTAGACATTGCAGTGAAACAACATGAAATCTCTAATCAGATTTTTAAGGGGACAGCAAAAAACCATTCAACATTAATTGTTAAGTTGCATTTTGGAAAACTAATCGCGAGTTGATAATAGAAGAAATTAAACAAGTTTAATTATAGCAATAATGGCCGATGAGACCACAGATATTTCCAATCAGACACTGTCAGCGAGTGTTTCGCTACAAGATGAGAGATTAATGGTGTTCCATATGAAATATTCTACAGATTTTTTAATCCAGAGGGACAAAACGCGGATGCAATTTCTGAATGAATTTTAAATTAATTAGGTACAATATTCAAGGATTCACCGCACAAAAATCATAGTTCAAACCTATGTTGGTGCAAATTTAATGTTGTGGAACAGGAGGAGCCAAAACAAAAATAAAACATTTTCCTAATGTTCATTTCATTCACTGTTATGCGCACCTACTGAAAATAATGCATCCCAGAATCAGTCAGCATTTGTCAGCTATATTTTGTTTTTACATCAAGGTCACCGCAGCGAGTATCAGTACTACAAGCAGTGACGGCTCATTGGATCCCTTGCGGACTACAAACAAAGTGCAATTTCAAATCGAGTACTGTTAATATGTTATTCGAATACAAGGACAGTTTGATTGTTTATTAAATTTAGAGAAAACAACCTCCAACATGACTTAACAAGAAGCTTGTGCCTCCCTTCAGAGCACAATGTTACAAGAACGATTAAGTGCATTTGAAGTTTTTTTCAATTGAGAAGACTTGCTTTTCCAACATAGAAGTGTTCGATGCCAGAGTGATTGATAAATTCTGCAGTAAGAAGAATTGTCATATGGACTTTATTTTTCGCCATTGAATGAGTAGTATAATATTTATTTATTTGTTTATACGGTATTTCATGTTAATTATTACAGCACGCTACAGATTTTCAGCACCAGCCGCCACTAAAGTGAGGTGTAATTCATTTTGTACATTTATTCCAAAACAATTATCCAGGCCTGCAAACATTTTGCGGCATGAGGTATTTTAATGCAAATAAGTCAATATACCTGATAATGGTACTGTTACTAGTTTTTGCATATCACGTACAGATTTCACACAATTCTATTTAAAAAAAATAATAGCACACAGTCCATGACTCTTATGCTGTACATACGTGCTGTATGAACATATATGAACACTTAAAATATAATACAATTTTAGAATCAGTGATTTTATTGATAATAGTTTGTCATTGTGTTTAACTGAGGGTAGGTTCAACCTAATACCCTTTCCTGGTTACATCACACAATTTCTGGAAAAAACTGTGGATGCAATAAGCAGCCATGAATGAAACAATTTTGCCTCAATAGCAATTAAGTCTGCATTCTAAGTTTCATAAAATGTGCCAAATTGCACTTGACTGAATAGAAATCGGAAATGTTTCTGCATTAATTTTTATAATTATAAACCTACCAGCAGACGACAAAGAAAAATTAAAACTCCACCCATTTTAAAATTTTGACAAATTTGTTCCAGAGAGTCATGTTAAAATTATTATTTATTCTGTATTCACGAAGACTTTCACGGCCGGAGTTGCTATGATGATCTTGAAGAAGATTTTTGGGCTGTAGGCCGTGGTCGTGAGGCTTGTAGTTCCCCGACGTTTCGCCAGAGACTGCGTCTGGCATCCTCAAGGGTTGTCTTGAGACTGGCAATTCTGTCCGCTGTCTGTCTTATTTATACGTTCACCCGCGATGTGTTCGTAAGTTGTATCTGCCTTCTGATTGGTCAGCGTTTAGGGACTTCCATTGCTCCAATGAGATTGCTGTTTGATGGTCTAGTCGACTGTACGTTATATCTGTCTTCTGATTGGTCAGCGGTAGGGATTTGCATTGTTCCACTGAGATTGCTGTTTGATAGTCTAGTCAACTGTGCTTGTAGAGGTTTACATTTTGCGTTTTTTAGAGCCGGTATCCATACTTTGTTGACTTTTAATGATTCTTCTTTTCTGTTGAAACTGTTATTATGTTTGAATATTTCGCTGGCCTTCTCGTTGTGGACGGGTAAAATAGTGTGTGCAGTTAGATAATATGTCTGTACACTGGTATTGTACCCTGTGGCCATCAAGTAAAGAGTGTTCTGCTACTGCCGACTTATCCATTTGTTTAAGACGACTGTATCTTTCATGCTCCTTAAGTCTGGTTGCGATGGTGCGTTTAGTGGTGCCTATATACACTTTTCCACAACTGCATGGAATCCTGTATATGCCTGCTGTCTGATGAGGATGGAGTTGATCCTTTATAGGTCTGAGAAGGTTCTTGATTTTCTTGGTAGGCCTGTATACTGTCTTTATGTCTTCTTTCTTTAGTAGTTTTCCAATGCGGTTTGTTACATTCTTGATGAATGGTAAAAATGCCCTGGTTGAAGGTTTTTCCTCTGATTCCTTGCTGCTGTTGCTGTTGTATCGTCTGGGATGATTGGCTCGGTTGATTTCTTTCCTGGTGTATCCATTGGCTGTGATATCCTCTGGAGGTGTTGAAGTTCCGTTTTTAATAAATCCGGATGACAAAGTTTTTTGGCTCGATCTGTCAATGATTTGATGATTCCAAATTTTTGCTTAGGGTGATGATTCGTGGTATTATGAAGATACCTGTCCGTGTGGGTAGGTTTTCTGTAGATAGTGTGGTAAATGTTGCTGTCTTCTTCCCTTTTGATCAGGATATCTAGGAATGCTATGTTGTTGTCTGTTTCTTTTTTATAGTGAATTGTATACTGGAGTTTATGTTGTTGATGTGTGTCAGAAATTCGTCTAACTCTCTCTTCTCCGTGGTTCCAGATTACAAAGGTGTCGTCTACATAGTGAAGCCATATCTTGGGTTTGATAGGTGTCGTATCTAAGCATGTTTGCTCAAATTTTTCCATGAAGAAATTGGCAACTACTGGGCTCAAGGAACTGCCCATAGCTACTCCATCTATTTGCTCGTAGAAGTCGTTGTTGAATAGAAAAAGCTGGTGGTTAAGCAGTGTTCGAAAAGTTTTGTGATGTCTTGAGGAAACTTCGCAGGAATGAGTTGAATAGTCTCAATGAGTTGAATAGTCTCATTTATTGGAACTTTGGTGAATAGTGAGATCACGTCGAAACTCACCATTATATCTTCCGGTTGCAATGTTATCTCTTTTAGTTTTTCTAAGAAGTGTATTGAGTCCTTGACATAAGTGTCAGTGTTGTTAGTATGTGGTTTCAATAAAGTAGAGAGATATCTAGCCAGATTATTAATAAAGTCCTCCTTGCTTCCCGACGACTTGAAGAAAGAACTTCAGAAGAACAAGCCCAGCCACCAAGACTATACGGATTGCCTAAAATCCATAAGGAAAATACACCTTTAAGACCGATCGCCAGCCAAATAGGATCACCTACTTACAACCTGGCTAGATATCTCTCTACTTTATTGAAACCACATACTAACAACACTGACACTTATGTCAAGGACTCAATACACTTCTTAGAAAAACTAAAAGAGATAACATTGCAACCGGAAGATATATTGGTGAGTTTCTACGTGATCTCACTATTCACACAAGTTCCAATAAATGAGACTATTCAACTCATTACTGCGAAGTTTCCTCAAGACATCACAAAACTTTTCGAACACTGCTTAACCACCAGCTATTTTCTATTCAACAACGACTTCTACGAGCAAATAGATGGAGTAGCTATGGGTAGTCCCTTGAGCCCAGTAGTTGCCAATTTCTTCAAGGAAAACTTTGAACAAACATGCTTAGATACGACACCTATCAAACCCAAGATATGGCTTCACTATGTAGAACGACACCTTTGTAATCTGGAACCACGGAGAAGAGAGATTAGACGAATTTCTGACACACATCAACAACATAAACTCCAGTATACAATTCACCATAGAAAAAGAAACAGACAACAACATAGCATTCCTAGACATCCTGATCAAAAGGGAAGAAGACAGCAACATTTACCACACTATCTACAGAAAACCTACCCCACACGGACAAGTATCTTCATAAAACCTCGAATCATCACCCTAAGCAAAAATTTGGAATCATCAAATCATTGACAGATCGAGCCAAAAAACTTTGTCATCCGGATTTATTAAAAACGGAACTTCAACACCTCCAGACGGTATTCACAGCCAATGGATACACCAGGAAAGAAATCAACCGAGCCAATCATCCCAGACGATACAACAGCAACAGCAGCAAGGAATCAGAGGAAAAAACTTCAACCAGGGCATTTTTACCATTCATCAAGAATGTAACGGACCGCATTGGAAAACTACTAAAGAAAGAAGACATAAAGACAGTATACAGGCCTACCAAGAAAATCAAGAACCTTCTCAGACCTATAAAGGATCAACTCCATCCTCATCAGACAGCAGGCATATACAGGATTCCATGCAGTTGTGGAAAAGTGTATATAGGCACCACTAAACGCACCATCGCAACCAGACTTAAGGAGCATGAAAGATACAGTCGTCTTAAACAAATGGATAAGTCGGCAGTAGCAGAACACTCTTTACTTGATGGCCACAGGGTACAATACCAGAATACAGACATATTATCTAACTGCACACACTATTTTACCCGTCTACAACAAGAAGCCATCGAAATATTCAAACATAATAACAGTTTCAACAGAAAAGAAGAATCATTAAAAGTCAACAAAGTATGGATACCGGTTCTAAAAAACGCAAAATGTAAACCTCTACAAGCACAGTCGACTAGACTATCAAACAGCAATCTCAGTGGAACAATGGAAGTCCCTACCGCTGACCAATCAGAAGACAGATATAACGTACAGTCGACTAGACCATCAAACAGCAATCTCATTGGAGCAATGGAAGTCCCTAACGCTGACCAATCAGAAGGCAGATACAACTTACGAACACATCGCGGTGAACGTATAAATAAGACAGACAGCGGACAGAATTGCCAGTCTCAAGACAACCCTTGAGGATGCCAGACGCAGTCTCTGGCGAAACGTCGGGGAACTACAAGCCTCACGACCACGGCCTATAGCCCGAAAATCTTCTTCAAGATTTTTTATTCTATTTACATGGCCAGATTACTTATTTTTTCAAGTTTTTGTAAATTGGCTTACTGTTCTCACATTTTCACTATGGCTTAAACCTTCTGTCTGAGACATGTACAGAAGTCCAAAAGTAAAATAAATTTCTGAGTGAATGGCAAGTTCAGTTGGTACGTCTAGAAGAGGCTGTGATTATCTAGCATATTTTGAAATTAAATTAGGAGATCAGGTCAAAAATTTTGAACTGCATGTAGCGTGAAAAACTTGTTCTAAAAATTTAAGACTGGTGACCATTTGGTGTTCCTATGGATTGGACAGTACATCAGAGTCACTATAATGATTGTTATCTTTGTTTGTGCAAAATATTTGGGTTTAATAAGAAGGCCATTATGTATCCAAATCTGCTATCAGCAATTATACCTATAGCACATGAGTCAGATATTACGATTCCAATACCATTACTGTAAGTATTGTGTCTAGGCTATATGGATCTCTATCGACTCTTTCTACTACAGTAGACTTTTCGCCATTTATAATTTACTCTTGCCCAATGCATGCCCTCCGTGGATTATCATAAGAATAATCTCTACTTACAATACTATTACTCCAGAGGCATTTACAATAACCTCCAAGATGTAGGATTATAGCTTTCCAGAACATTCAACTTTAATATAATGATTCAATATCGCGACAATAACATAAACAAGAAAGAGAGAACCGGTAAACAATACTATAGCAGAGATCCTACACCCTGGGCCCTAGATATTATGTAGACATACTTCATTTCCTGTATAAACAACTGCTAGTTTCAAACACTTGAAATGCATAGAATAATAATGCCTTAACCTTACTTAACATGTTTAACATGACTCTAATTAAGATCATGAGTGAGGACATTTGAGGAGATTAAATTACATATATAAGCTGGACTCATATTGAAATGAAATCTCTTGCAAATCAATAAATAATTAACAGGCTTTTAACTAAAAATGAAAGTGTATTTAATACAGAAGGTAGTCAAAATATTAAATAAACAATAACAGCAGCTATAAGTCAAATTAGCAAACATAATGAAAATTAACATACTTCAAAACTGTCCTCTTCTCCGTTAATAATAACAATAATAATAATAATAATAATAATAATAATAATAATAAACATCTCACTCATACAGTTCAATCAATTGTAGACATACATTCAAATACTATACTACTTAACTTCATTTCTTGTTTATAAAGCCACACATAAAAAAATACAGTCTTGAAGATGACTGAGGTATTCACTTCCCCGAATCCCTCACCAATACTAAAAGGTTCCGATCTTGAAGAAGACTCTCCCAGATCCACTGGAGGACTGCTTAACGTTTCGTGTCGCTAGACTAGGACCTCCTCTCTCACGCATTGCATGAGCGCAGAGAGGATGGGAGGAGGGTGCATTCAGAAAAACATGGGAATGAGGGAAAAAAGGATGCAAGGAGGCACATACAAAAACAACGCACAATCAAAAACGTCATGGCAACATCACAGTACAATTAAAAAAATATGCTCGTACAGTACATTGCAAGACAGTAATACCAGCACACCTTCCTCTTCCAGCACAGAAGATGATATCAATTTGTCTCTAAAAAAAAAACAACACCCATGTCCTACCAATTAATCAAAATTAAACAATTTGGGTATGTGATGTGGCTCTTACAAAAGAAAAAAAGTGAAATTTTAGGTTCAGGATGTAAAGATAATAATATTTTAGCTTCTGGTACATCTTCTTATTTGTGTAGATATAATGAAGAAGAATTAAAAAAGTATTTCATAATGGAGGGAAGTAGTGTACTGTTGTTATATCTCCAGTATGAATGATCACCTAGGATCAGTTTATAAACTGGTAGATTGGCACATACTTATTGATTTTAGCAAAAGAAGTTCTAAAGGTCATTCTTCTGCGTAATGGGTATAAATTACCTTCAGTTCCAATAGTTCAGTCAGTGATCATGAAAGAAACATATACAAACACGTGTACTATTGTAGAAGAAAAAATATATATAATGAAACACATTTGATATGTGTGCTGTGACCTTAAGGTGTGTGGTATTTTATTGGGGCAACAAGGAGGGTACACGAATTTTCCATGTTATTTGTGCGAATGGGACTCTAGAGCCAGGGAAAGACACTGGAAAGTTACTAATTGGTCAAAAAGTAAACATCTGGTGCCAGGGATAGAAAATGTCATAAATTGTCCATTGGTTGATTCTGAAAAAAAAAAACCTGCCTCCTTTGCACATAAAACGAGGATTAATGAAACAATTTGTTAATTTTTTAAACTGAAATGTCCATTGTTACCAATCCATTGCTAAAAAAGTTCTGTTACTGTTGGAGGCAAAATGAAGGAAGACTTTCTGATGCCCACAGATTCACAAACTTACTAGGGATGTTACTTTTAAAAACCACATGTCATCCTGTTCTGAGTACTGGAAGAGGGTGCTGCCTAACGAAAGGACTCATCCTGGACTTTAAGAGCTTGGAAGGAAAATCGACGGGTCTTGGTTCCTGCACTATCGTTGCTGCAAGATTTGACGGAGCGAGCACGCCTCGACAGCCTCTGCCGCTATCATTGAGCCTGCTTCTTCTCCATCACGAGCAAAACGTCTGACAGCATTTCTGAACAAAACGGTCTGACAGGAACCTTGGTTAGGAAGCTAGTTTCCTTCATACCTCCCTCTATCCCAGATGCTCGGTCGGGCTCGGTCGGCGTTACCTTCTCCCACTTTTCTGGTCAAGCCCCAGACCTTATTCGATCCCGGGATGAGGACAGGGCAACTCCGGTCCCATTTTACTCCCCATTTCTAATGGGGAAGTACATTCCTGCACCTGGTACTTTTCAAAGCACCATGGACGGATTTCAGAACCCCAGCAAAAGACAATCCGCTAGACCTACCATGCAGTGTTCATCAAATCCTCTGCCAACATCTAACGATACACTTCGGAACACTTCATCATCAGACACTGACCCTGCCCATTGTTCTCAACTTAAAACTAAAAAGCCTTCGCCGATCATAGCAGAGTTAAAGTGACCAACACAAAGCAAGTAATGGATCCTGCTGGAAATCATAAGTACCAAATCCAAATTAAATACGGCAATAACACCCTTAAAATCATCCCTTCTACTATCGATGCCTATAATCACATCAAAGCTAAATTGGAACAATCTCAAACGCTATTTCACACACATTCACATGGAATCAACCCTTCTTTCAAAAATACACTCAAAATACCAAAGAAGATCAAAAGCGAGGAAATTTTGTAAAATCAAGAAAACTGACCTCACTATAGAACACATGCGGCAGAACACCAAAACAAGATATAACGGTGGTACCCATTCTAAAGAACCGGTCCCCATCTGGATTCTAACTTTCAAGAAAAACTCCAACATCAAACAAGTCGAACAACTCACGAGCCTTTTTCATATACAGATCTTCTTAGAAGACTACAAAGGAATACCTGGAATCACACAATGTTACAAATGCCAAAAGTTCGGCTACATCTCGCAATTTTCTACCAGGTCCGAAAAATGCATGAAATGTTCAGGTCCTCATAGATCAAAAGACTGCTTTGCCCAAGCACTTCAGTGTGTAAACTGCGGAGGCCAGCACACAGCCAACTTCACGGAATGTCCGGAATACCGTAAATACCAACTCCAACACCAGACCGCTAAGACTGCCACTACCCTACCCACCCTCCACCGCCTGCAAGGCCCACACCTTCGTCTACATCAGTACCTACCAATAATCCCTGGACCATACCTTCCATACCTCAACTCCTCTTTCCCAAAGAGACCTCTAACTCCCAGACGTCCAATACCGCCTTAAATACCCTACTTCAACTCATCCAAAAAATCCTAGAGTCCCCTACATTACTGAACTCCGTAATAACTTTACTCATCACTTTAACCCAAAGTCAAAGTCCTTAAATTCAAATGGTAAAATTACCAACCTATATCACTCCATGGATTAGCAATGAGCGGATACTCTTTTTGGGAACCTCATTCCTACCCTAACGAAAGACTAAGCACTACAGGGTCATGGTAATAAACAGATTGCCGATTCCTAGTTAGACCGTCCATGTGTGGCATGGCGCGGCAAACAACATTCCCATAAGAGCGTTTTCTAGACACGAAAAACTCTGTACTGAATTCTTCAAAATGTCATAACTTTTTAAAAGCACACATATTTGGGTATAAGTTTTATATTAATACATAATATTTTTCATGCTTAAGCAAAGAATGAGTTAATGGTTGCTCCCTGTATCAGATCAATACTCTGAATATTTAATAAGTATTATTCTTGTTTCATGAAATAATGAGTCATTTTTTACATCTTACCTCATATTTTATGTTATCTTAAACATGGGAACTTCAGTTTTCAGAGAGAACCATCTCTTTCATTTTCAACCGACATTATGACTCAATGTCATAATGTCGGTTGAAAATGAGAGAGATGGTTCTCTTGAAAACTGCACTTCCCGTCTTTAAGAAAACATAAAATATGAGGTAAGATGTAAAAAATTACTAATTCATGAATTAAGTACCTCATAATGTTATTTCCCGTATTAAACTAGGAATTATTCTTATTATTAAAATAAAGTCATCTTCTTCTTCTTCCTACCAAGTATTAGGCCAAGGCCTGTTACGATCCTATAGAAAATTTTCCCTCCAGCATTTCTTAGGATGGCCCAGTCATCTTCGTCCTCTTGGTATATAATTATAAACAGCTTTGGGGATCCGATTTGAACTCATAAAAGTCATCATGAAATAAAGTCATCACCTCATAGATATTATGCTTTTCAGTGTCTATTTAATATCTTGGCACATGTTTCAACACATTTACTTTTAAAATTATTAAATAAATTTTAATATGTTGATGAAAATTCTGTATATTTTGTTTGTGTTACTGTACAACTGGCAAAGATGAAAGTGGCCACAATCTTAAAGAGTGAATATATTCAAGCTCAACTTCTGATCATAGTAGTGTTACATAATGCGAGCATTTATAGAAGCACAGTACTGAGACGTGCATGCAGTTTTTAACACCCATGGAACAATGGTAACATACTTTTTGTTATGTATTACTTTTGTTATGTATTACAGATTGTTCTGAATTAGAGCCTTGTTTCAAGTTTTCATGTTTATTTTGTTTATTGACCAATTTTAATTAAAAGTAATTTTTGCTGTGATCTTTTTTTAAATATAGACAAATTCCTCTGACAAATTTTAATTATATTACAAATTAACTGTGACCAATTTTAATTATTGTGACGATTTCTGTGATCAATCGTAATTGCATGATGAATTATCTCGGATCAATTTTAATTATATAGTAATTTTCTCTCACCTTGGTTTTAAAAATAACAAATTGTCTCTGTGATCAATACTAATAAATGATGAATTATTTTTTACTAATTTTAAGGATATGTCAAATTATGTGACCAGTATTAATTAGATGATAAATTATCCCTGATCAATTTTAACTGTATGACTAATTTTTTAACCTATTTTAAATGTGTCAAATATCTCAGTTCACCAATGTTAATTATATGAAAAATTTGTTTATGACCAATTTTAACATTATGTTCAATTTTCTCTGGCTAAATTACTTAATGACGAATTATATCTTATATCTGACCAATTTAATTTATATGAAGAATTATCCCTGTGTCAATTTTAGTTATATGGTGAATTACTTCTTGACCAATTTTGAGTATAACAAACTGTCTCTGTGACCAATTAACCCATTCGCCTCAAAGGACGAGGTAGACTTGCCAGCAGTTAAATGGCCTTCAACTCAGAAGACAATGTACACTCGCTTAACTCTGCTGTTATATACTTTGCAATATTTTGCACATCCCTTGGCAGGGTAACCTTTTGTTAACATTTATGAATAGTCGATGATGTGTTACTGCATTCACCCTTATTGTGATCTCATGTACCATTATCATTTGTTTGTTTTGAATGTCTGATAATAGACAATATAATATACAGTAACTTAAATCCGGTTTCTGGGAAACTGCATTGAGCATTTAAACCTGAAGCGAATGGGTTAAAATTAATAACGAATTATCAATCTCTCTGATTATTTTAATTATATAACATATAATTTCTTAACCAATCAATTTTAATTCTGAACAATTGCTTCTCTGATTAAGACTTTGACAAGCTATCGTTATGTATTTCAAAATACCTTTTAGGGATTCTTAGCCGTGTCTTGCAGTGTTGTCTTCTCAACGTTTCATCAGTTACTGTGGGTGACATCTTCAGGATATGTTAGTTGTTTAAATTCTCATAGTAAAACAGCTAACTAACTGTTAACTTGCATGATTTGATTGTAGCTATGTATCTGAGTAAATAATTTTTAGTTGATTAAATACAAGTTAAACATAGTTTTATTTGATTTTCATATTTATTATATAATTCGGTGACAGCTGTTTCGGTACACTGTACCTTCTTCAAACATGTTAATAAATTATGAATTGTTTTCCAACTGATCTAAGCAACAATACAATAATATTTATTTTAATTATTTAATTTAACAAAGGGGATTCATTCAAATCAAGTTGAGAATTTAACAGTTTGTTACTACTTTTAAATTTATTTATTTCTACAGCCTCCAAAAGATCTAATTTATTACCCTTATCACAAAGATGTAAAATTTCAAAATTTGTATCAGAACAATGATTAAATTGGAATAGGTGGTTAGCATATTTTGAATATTCTAAATTTCTGTTATATGCATTCATGTGTTTCCTTTTCCCGAGAAATAAAATGTCTACCAGTTTGGCCTATATAGACATTGTATATTAAATAATGTTTCATTGGTTAGTGTTGGTTGGCAGTTTACGACGAGAATTTAAACAAGCAATATCTCCTGAAGATGTCACCCACAGTAGGTGATGAAACGTCGAGAAGACAACACTACAAGGCAAGGCCAAGAAGTGGAGAAATGTGTTTATGACGAATTACTAGGGAGACCAATTTTAATTATAACTGATTTTTATGACGAATTTTAATTACGCATTTTGTGCCCAAATTTAGTCATGACTTATAACGAGTTGTTCCCAACCCCCTTAAATCTGCATGGAACCCACCATGACGACTTTACTTCTGTTCCTAAGAAAGTTACACTCAGAATTAGTAAATTATGTAGCTCGAATATCATTATTGACAACACTCATCATATGAAACATAAACGGTGTTTTCAGAATAAGTATTATAGACGTCTAGGGGTTATAGAGGGACTTGGTAGATAAAGTTTTGATAAGGAACCCATGTCCGGAAACGTTCCATTTCGATGTAAATAAGTTTGAAGATCGAAACACAATGTTCTGATATTGTGTATCTTGTATTGACAATCAGTTCTGCTGAGTCAGCGTTCACATCAGTTGGCAGTCAGTCATTGAGCAGTATGCCTAAAGGACGAGACTGTACAAGATGGTGAAATACACATTTGAAGAGTACATTGTGATGTTGATAATTTATGGTGAAGTTGGTCGTAATGCACAACGCTTCTATAAAGAACGCTTTCTGTATCGCCGCACTCCATCACATACTATTTTTGTCTGACTTCAACATGGTTGCGAGAAACTGGTATCTTCCAACTTAGGAAGAGTGACTGTGGTGCTCCATGGAAGTGCCGCGCTCCTCAACTTTGTAGAACATGTCGTTCAGCACGTAGAAGAGAGAGCCAGTCGACGAGTACTCAAACCATTGCCCATACCTTGGATTTTCCCTACACCAGCGTTTGACGTGTTTTGCTTGAACATTATCAACTCCACCTTCATAAAATTCATGCATTGAGCCTAACAGATTTTGTGCTACGTGTAATTTTTGTGCATGGTTTTCTACACCAGTGTGTCGACAATCCCGAATTTTCTCGCCACATTATTTTCACGGATGAGGCTTTCTTCATTAAGGAGGCTGTCTTGAACTGTCGAAACAGTCACATTTGAGATGACGCAAATCCTCGTGCTACGCAGCCATATGCATTTTAGAATTCGGTTTCAATGTATGGGCTGGTATCATTGATGGTATTCTAATTGGGCCGTACGTTTTTCTGTACTTCTTAACAGTTTCCAGGTACTTGATCTTCCTGCAAGAAATACTGATGGAGTTATTAGAAGATTTGCCACTCTACCACTTCAGTACATGTAGTTTCAACATGATGGCGCATCCATGCACTTTTAACTTGCCGTCCGCGAACATCACGACCAAACATACGATGAAATGTGGATAGGTTGAGGTTGTCCTACTCCTTGTCCACCACGGTCTCCACGGCCACCACTCCTCTCGACTTTTTTCCTGTGAGGCCAAATGAAGACCCTTGTTTACGAGACACCTGCCAAGTCATATGCACAAATTCTGGCGGCAGCAAAATTATACAGCACACACCACGTCTTGTGGAGCATGTGTATGAGAACATGGGTCTTAGGTACATGAACAACAGTGCTGCCCTGTGGAACCACACCTGTAGTGCAACCACTAGAAGGCTGTAATACTTATTCTGAAACAAAAGACACACAATATCAACCCATTATGTTTCAATCTTCAAACTTATTTTACATCAAAATGGTATGTTACCGGCCATGGGTTCCTTATCAAAACTTTGCCTACAAAGTTCCCTCTACAACCCCTAGAAGTCAGTAATTCTTATTCTCCTACACACAGTATAGTCAATTTCATGCCTGCTCAAGTGTAAGTTGTGATCCAGTTGGAAGTATGTTGAGCTGTAATTTGAATTGTGATTTTTATCTTACTTTTGCGTGTATTTTCTAAATCAGATGCCAGTACGGTTTTTGATTAATGCCACAAAATATATTTTTGCTGAGAAAACAGAACTTACAATTAAATATGTCTCCTTTATATTTACAGCCATAATATAAATATAAATAATGCTTTGTGGCATAATATATTCATGAGCCCAGTGTTAATTACTAAAACAGTCATAACTGAGACAGCAGGAATTATATTTCTTGTTTCTCTTTATATATCTGGAAAGCATTTGCCAACATCAAACGTATAATGCAAGGAGTACAATTCATGACATTACCAGTAAGCAATAACACTAACATGCAATACCTTTACACTGTGACTTCAGATATTAGGATATCTCAGACCAATGCCCAACATGTAACATTGCATTCTCTGAACAATGGCGAAAACACTAGAATCAACCTTAGTTTAGAAGACAGTAGTCACTTTTATTTTGCCTGCTGTATGTTGGACAGACCAAGAATGAGGTGGGAGAATAAAATTAACTATGATTTGAGGGAAGTACAGGGAATGATTGGAAAGCATTAGCTCAGGATAGGGATGTATGGAGAGCGTATGTCCGCGCGGCCATGAATCTACGGGTTCGATAGTGCCAGTGAGTAAGTAAGTAAGTATGTTGGACATTGATTTATTAATCTCTTTCTTGCCTGTCTTATAACAGGTGAAATCAGACATTGTCATAAATTTGAAATATGAAGTTAATGGCAGAAAAACATTTTACAATGTGATTCTAAATTTTAAAATATTTACATTTGTGCTGCAGTGAAAGATATTTGTTATTTGTCTTTGTGTTACATTTCCAGGTAGAGCAGGGTGAGTGTGGTTTCGAAAAATCGGTAAAATATCCTCAGGTAAATCCATCAACAGATGGTTCAAATATCCAAATAGAGAAAGGTAAATATAATGAGAATATAAACTTCTCTTATGGAAAGTGCGTCTCTAGCCAGCATTCAAAATCAAAGGACATATTTGTGAGATGTAACTTTACTAATGATAAAGATGATTCCTCTCATGTGAGTAAACGTTTCAAATGTTCTGTTTGTAATAAGTATTTCAGTCGGAAGACACATCTTAAAAAACATTTATCTACTCATCATAGCAGTGAGAAACCATTTAAATGCGCCGTTTGTGACAAGTCATTTGCTCATAAAGATTTACTTAGGGATCATTTAATTGTTCATTATAGTGAAAAAAAAGTTGAATGTTCTTTTTGTAATAAGTTATTTTCGAAGAAAAACAATCTTGATAGACATTTAAGTTTGCATACGCAAGAGAAACCATTCAAATGCCTATTTTGTGATAGGTCATTTACTCAATTATCTGCTCTTAAAAGACATTCACCTATTCATAATAATGAGAAACCATTCAAATGTTTATTCTGTGTTAAGTCATTTACTCAATTATCTTATCTTAAAAGACATTCACCTATTCATAATAATGAGAAACCATTCAAATGTTTACTTTGTGATAAGTCATTTACTCACAAAACCAGTCTTAATAGACATTTACATATACATAGCAATAAAAAGACACTAAAATGTTCTGTCTGCAATAAGTCTTTTGCTCGTAAAGATGCACTTAAGTGCCATTTAAATGTTCATATTAGCAAAAATTAGTTTATGTTTTTGTTTCTAATAAGTCCTTTGTTGCAAGGTTTCTTAACCATTTTCCTGTCCACTTGGGAACAGTGTATAAAGTATTTGTTGAAAATATGGTATGAAATTTCATAGTATAATTTTTCCTTCAATACTTTTTAATAAAGGTCTGAACTTACTACTAATACATGAACTGTAGATTTTAAAATGCTATATTTTGTGCTGACATACCAACTTTATGGAATATCTTTGAAAGTGTTGCCTAAATATAATGATATTTTGTGTGGCAGAGATTGTAAGTATTTAATATAACAATTAAGATGTAATATTTGAAGGTGCATTAAATGTCATTTTCAGCTTATAAAATAAAAACAAATGTGTTCATGAATATCAATGAATTTTGATATTCCTAACAACAAAATTTGATTTTGAGGTTCATAAATTCAATCATAGGTAGCAGTGCTGAGGATGGTGACTATAGAACGGTTGACAGCTGAAGAATTTCATCAGTTGGAATTGTGGCTGAAGATGGATGTGATATTGTCTGAAACTGCGGTATCGTGAGAAACATGAAATTTATGAGATGAGTTGTCAAAAATGTGCTCCGATGAATTTCAATGATTATACCTCATAATATCCCCTCAGGGGTCCTCATCTAGGGGATATGTGGATGGTGACCACAGGTGCCCAAGCTGAGCAAAACATTTCTTCCACTTACTTGTGATTTGCACTCTTTTAACTTTACTATCTAACCTCTCTTGGTTAACTCTTGTTTTTTTGACCCGACGCTATTAGGGCATCCGAGGGCTAGGGAGTCTTTCCTTTCTTCCATTTCTTCTTTCCTTTATTTTCTTCTCCAGAAAAGCCTGACCAGAGGCTATAAGATGGCAGGCCCATCACTGGTCTTGCCTTCCTTTGGCCAGCAACCAATCAAAGGGACTATTATTATGCTTTCAAGTCTTATACGAGAATTTTCCGGAAGACGCTGGAGGGATAGTTTTCTATAGGATCATAACAGGCCTTGGCCTAATACTTGGAAGGAAGAAGAAGAAGAAGATATGGATTATGTGTCCCAGTTTTGGATTGTTTTGCAGTATGGAAATTTATGGTGGAAAGAATGCTAGTGACTAGCTCTCCCCTTGGTTCCCACATGGTCAGGAATTTATTTAGTGCTTGATCCTTTCCAAGAGAATACATTCTTTGGCAATTTCTTCACTTCATTTGACTTACTGATGAAATTGAAACAAAACAACTTCAGGGATTGGATGAGGTTGTAGAACTAGGAAATGTTTTTTAACTTACTTACTTACTCACTGGCACTATCGAACCCGAAGTTCATGGCCGCGCGGACATAAGCTCTCCATACATCCCTATCCTGAGCTAATGCTTCCAATCATTCCCTGTATAATCTACTTCCCTCAAATCATAGTTAATGTTGTTCTCCCCACCTCATTCTTGGCCTACCAACTGGGCGTTTTCCCTCTGGCTTTCCTACAACTCCAGTCAATATCCTAAAGAAACAAGAAAGAGGTATATTTGTTTGTAACTGTGCAGATTTGTGTGTGTGTATATATATATATATGTGTGTGTGTGTGTGTGTGTGTGTGTGTGTGTAAGTGGAATGAGAAACTATTACATTGGCATCAAACCACCATTCACATGAGCCCATGGGAAATACAAAGTGATTTTTGACAGAGCAAGTTAACGTTTGACGTTCCTGAACCTAGAATCATACATAGTTATAATAATATCTGGATGGGCAGTGTGGATGTTCTTGATCGCCTCTTATCAAGCCGTCGACTTCAGGTTTGAAGTAAGAAGTGGTGGTGGAACCTGTTTTGTAATGCTCTGAACATTGCAGTTGTAACTGCTTGTCAAATTCTTCATGAACTACATGGAAAGGGAGTTCAGAGTCATCAGGAATTTAGGAAAAATATAACTATAGCCCTATTCCCAACCCAACCAAGATTAAGTATAAAACCAGGACTTAAAATTCAACTTTCTCATGCATATAGAAAGACTGATGGACATTACCTAATTCAAGGCAAACGTGTAGAATGCAATAGTAATTCTCACCTGCAATGCTGTGTGTGCATGTGTGGATGAAAAATATGTATCCACACCATTTTTCCAAAATACCATAAGACAGTTGTAGTGTTTCAAATGGTGCTTGGAATGTGTTAAGTTCCATGTCATAATAACATTATGTGGTTTAAAATGTTTTATTTCATTATGGTATAAAGTGTTAGTATAAGAAGTTAAAATTATAAAATTAGTCCCCAAATTATAAAATTAGTCCCAGTTGTTCTTAACAATATTTTTTTTTAAATTGTGAAGTTGAATGTTTCTGGAAGATATTGAAATACTCAAAGAGATTTAAAATGACAAGCTGCTGAATAAGAATGTACCCAACAGCTTTAACCCTCTATTCAACATGCTAGTCACAAATAATCAGTAGGTCTCCAGCTGTTGAGAATGATTCCAATAAGGCCTTTCAGAAACATTCAGCTTCCCAATTTTAAACATATTTTATTTTTAAAGAAAATTACAAATAAACCATAATAATTGTAGATTTAAATGATCATTCAAAATTATGGGGATATTCTATTTCCAATCCAACAGGCAAAGTCATAGAAAAATTGTTAAAAACTAGTAGATTGGAATTATTATTCACTAATGATCGCCTTGGAATTTATGTACATTACACAGATTCTACTACTAATCCAGACGTAGTATTAGTATCTTCTGATATAGTAGAGAAAACAAAAACAAAAATTTAGAATCCTTCGGTTCAGATCACAGAACTATATTATATTTTTATATTATAAATATTACATAGTGACCTCAGTGGTGCTTCGTCATGAATTTTAATAGTATGGTTGGTTGGTTGGTTGATTCGTGTCTAATATGCTGCATCTAACACTGAAGTCATTAGAAGTCTTGCTCTCCAGTACTTCGAAGTTTTGGAAGATTCCTCTTTGATGGCTGCACTATTATTGAGGTGTTCATCATCCATTTCTTCTAAAAGAATAGATCTATATTAATCAACATAAATTCCAATAAAAAGTAAACCAAAGCACAAATTAAATGCTCTTGAAACTTCAAAAAAGGCAAATTTGCAAGGTAATAGAGAAGAATTAGAAGAAATACTACCACATCAAATAAAAACCAATTTCAATTTTCCTGATAATGTTAACAATAAAATATGTAACAGTTTACTAAAAACAGCTAAAAATATTATAT
The DNA here is from genome assembly GCA_030220185.1 of Diploptera punctata. Lineage (NCBI taxonomy): Eukaryota > Metazoa > Arthropoda > Insecta > Blattodea > Blaberidae > Diploptera > Diploptera punctata. The sequence goes on from JASPKZ010001760.1 coordinate 38,211, forward strand.
CTAACGGAAAAGTTAAAAAGTATAAACCCTTCTGGTCAAAACATTAGAAAAATTTAAAAAATGTGACAGAAGAGGCAAAAAACAAATATCTGAAATTAAAAAAGATCAAGATAGCATAATAGAATGGAAAGGGAAAGCTGCAGTATTTAAGAAAACCTTGATAAATGCCAATAGAAGCAGATATAATTTTACTGAAAACTAGGTTATAGAAATTACGACAATAAAGCTTATAAATTCATATCCTCAATACAGAAAGAAACTACTCTAATAAATCAACCGATGGAATATAAAAATAATAAATTAAATGATGAATCAAAAATAGCATCCAAATTTAATAGCAACTTTACATCTCACAAAATATCTAAAAACACTAAAAGAGAGACAAGTTTAACAAAATAGGAATTAAGAAAACAAACAAACAGAATGAACATTCTCTTCCAACATTGGTTGAAACATTATTTCACAACCCGTTTACACAAATAGAACTAGATAAAGGTACTAAAGGGATCCCCAATAAGAAAACTCCTGGCCCTGATAAAATTCATCCTGAATTTTTCAAACAATTAGGACCTAAAGTGAGAAAGTCACTGTTACAGTTTTATAACTTTGTATGGCAAACTTCAGTTCCTGCAAATTGGAAAAAAAGCTCTTAATATCCCAGTACTTTAACAAGGAAATTCTACAAACATTTTCAACAATTACATAGCAATTTCATTAACTAGCTATGTTGAGAAAATTATGGAAAAGATGGTTTCAGATAGATAACTGATATTTGGAAAAAAAAAAAAAATATCATCATCATCTCAAGCAGGATTTGGAAGAAACATTCTACAAATGAACAAGTCATCTTACTTAGCCAAGATATTAAAGAAGCATTCAACAACAAGAAATATACAATAGCAGTTTTTGTGGATCTAATGTTGGCGCATGATAATGTTTGGAGAAGTAAATTAATTAGAAAACTTCAGAATCTTGGCATCAAAGACAACATGCTAGAATGGATTTTTGAGTTTGTCACACAGAGATATTATGCTACTAAGGCCGGTTTCACCAACACAGGTAACCGTGTTACCGGTGAATTAAACGGAGCGTTTCCCAGCTTCACTACAATTTGCGTTTCACCAACAACAGTAACTTTTCACCGGGAGTTATTTCGTCGTATTTCGTTAGTAAACCGTAACCGCACGAATTTGGTCGGTAGAATCGGAGGGTGATATATAACGGAGGGTGATTCCTATATTAAAATGGCGTGTGAAAGACTGTACATTTTTAACATTGAAAGTGAATATGGTTTTAATTATTATTTTGAAGGCCAATTGCATTGAAAATACTCTAGTTGGGTAGAAGAACGTGTGAATAGTTTGAAAATTACGATTACAGTGATATCGCAGACTTTCGAAGATACCAGGCCTGTGCACCTGATAGGCTACTGTACATTTGGATCATCGGAGAGGTAAGTTTATTTCATTATTGAAACTGACTTTATTGATGTATAATACCAGTACTTTACACATGAATTACTAATTTTATTCACTCATCTTATATATTTAAAACCAAGTTAGTATCGGTACAAAATAATGTCAGGTTATGTTTATTATTTGACTATTTTTTAACAATATGTTTAATTACTGATTACAGAATATATTTTAGAAAGTATTTCAGTTTTATTTCATATTCATAATATTTTGAGTTCTTAAATACAGTTGGCCTATTTTTGTTAAAATTGTAGCAAATAATATAAATCTAGTATGAATACTGTCCTATTATATAAAACAAGTCAGGCATAAATACGAATACAAGTAAGTTTAATTCGTTAATGAAAATTACTTTATTCATGTATAATACCAGTACTTTACACAATGAATTACTAATTTTATTCACTCATGAATACATATTTAAAACCAAGTTAGTATCATTACAAAATAATGTGAGGTTATGTTTATTATTTATGGACTATTTTTGAACTATATATTTAATTACCAATTACAGAAATATATTTTATAAAATATTTGGTTTTATTTGACATTCCTAATATTTTGGGATATTAATACAGTAGGCCTATTTTTGTTGAAATTGTTAGCAAGTACCGTAATTTAAATCTAGTATTATATACCTATTATATAGAACAAGTAATGAGATCCTAGGTCTAAATACAAATATTTCTAGAGATAATTTCCAAAAATGTGTTAATCTTAAATGCCTTGTAGATAATCAGTATATCTGACATCCAAGAAAATTTTCCTGTTATTTAACGTTAGAGCAGTGGGAATTATACTAAAATTGTATAGTGGCCTAACATATATTGTCATTAATTGTAAGATCAAGTATTTCTCTGAAAACATGTTCCAGAACAGAACAGTCATTATATGCAATGCAGCAGTTTCTCTATTATTTGATTTTATTATTCTAATTCTGTAATACTACTTTTCGGCTTTCCCTACTTTTCTTTAAATAATATGTTTTGACGAGTCTTAATATTGTAGACTACGCACCTGTAGCACTAAAAATAATTCATGAAGTAACTGCAGATCAATGATAACATTTGATATATCAGCATATGCAAATCTATGATACACAGAAGTTACAAATTGTAAGAAATGCAAGTTACTAAGCATACAGGGGAAAAACTGCACTTAAACTAGCGTCAAATATTTTCAAAGTCCTATAGATAACAGTGCGCATGCACCAGAGTTTGTAGAGCCACCGATAACCCACAATCGAACCACATATTGATTATCATCCTCGATTACTATCCGTCGCTATGAAATTTAAATGACAATATTTGCAATAAGTCCCCAAATCTATGTTATAAAGATATATTAATAATATTAAAATTACCAAACTTTATTAAAATGGGTGTACACTTACTTATCGCTCCCTAACGCTGATCCAACAGCGATAAACCCAAAACAGCGATAGAAAAATCATAGACTAAGTAATATACTCTGTGGAGAAAATAGCAGTTAGCATCACAATATTGTCTAACAGTGTCATAATATTGTGATTTGCGTATTTAAATAAATACTTCAAAACTGTCTAATAATGTTATAAAATTGTTTGAAAAAGTTTAAAATAATAAATAATGTTAGTAAATACAAATGAAGAGCTATAGTTTACAATAATATAACTGAAAAATCAAGCGCTAGTAAAAGTGCAGTTGAGCCAGCATTCACTAATCCTTATGTATTATACACCAATGGTATACTATGTTGATGTGAAATCTATAATTTTTATTATTGATAAAATAACTTCAGCTAGTTTATGAATAATTCACTTGTACTGCTATATGCGTGTATATATGTGAGTTGATTTGTACAACACAATAAGTTTATATTACATGTTGCTTTTTTTTTTTTTTTAGAAATCAAGCCATTTCTCCAATAAATCAGCTGGCTCCTGGCTTTGGACAATGATTAGATAAGTTGTTCGTCATTCAGGAGGGGTCAGGAGATCAACATCCTAAGATTGTCTACCGAGTCAGTTGTGCCATTGCAAGTTCTCGACTTCAAGCTACATCCCTAAAGACCGGATGAATTATAAAATGATAAATTATATACATGTTCCTCAGTCTTATTGTTTTGCAGTTTGTTGTATCTGATAGAAACAATAAGATATTTGAAGCAGTAAATAATAGAGACATGAATTATTGTATAATTTTGAAAAATATTAAATAAAATATAATTTCAAAATAATTACTTCTATGTGTTACCCACTAGTGTTTTCAAGTCATTTTCCAAACATATTCCTGTATTTAATGTTTTATTTTAGGAAGTAATATTTTGAGGTTCTTTTAATTAAATTATTTGGAGTCTGTTCATCTTAACTCAATATTAATGTTGATTTGTTCTTGAACATGTTTCGATTAGAGCATATCAATGATTATGATATAAGCGAAACATGTTCAGATCAATCAAGATTAATATTGAGGTAAGATGAACAGACTCCAAATAATTTAATTAATATTCCTGTATGTTACGTTGGAGACTATCTTTTCTTGAGGAAATGCAGTGATGGAATTGAAGACTATAGGAAAAAAGAGAGGTAAGTCAGTAAATGTGATAAAAAAATCAGTTAAGGGCACATTCATATAGCTTGAGCAGTGAATTTTATATGGGCTAAATTACGGAGCAAAAGTAAGGCTAGTCACTGAGATTTTTTTTTTTTTTTTGCAAATGCCCCAGGTTGCCCTTCGACATTCCTGGTGTTCTCTCCTGGGCATGGCATACTTGTAACCCACTTCTTAGGTTGGGGGCGCCTGGAAGGCAGGGTTATGTTGCCCCGATGATATGATGGATGATGATAGTGGTGCACCAG